>OX418223.1:44744959-44832824 GCA_948455865.1 Conomelus anceps | reverse complement strand
TCACCTTAAAAGACGACAGAATAAGTTGATAGAATTTATTTTTAATAAATAATATACCGTATAATGAGTATAGATACATTAATTCCAGCATTCTATCTTTTCCAAGAATTGTGCAGCACTTGTACAGAATACAAGAGCTAGAATATATGCAATAGCTATAGAGCTCTATATAAATGATAGGGAACAATAAAATTATATAAAGGAGCTAGTATTACGAAGAGAAGGTAAAGAAGACAGCGGAAGTCAGTCCCAAAGCTGGATATAACAAAGATGAGGCAGGTACCCATATAAAGTGAATATAGTAAATATATTTATGTTTGAGGTAGGACAAATGGTAGATGAAACTAATAAAACCAAATCCTATTTTAGTCACGAGCGCTCGAAACTTCCCCTGGGTGGGGGGGGGGGGGGGGGTGACCGGTAGAAGTAACACAATGTTATCTGCTTTACTGCTTTATCACTTGGCCGGTGGTTCAAAACCACCTGTAACTGTAGGTACATCAATCATAACATCATTGTATTATCATTACCCACGCACAAGTCTCAGATCCATGCGGGCTTCATGAGAAAGAAAAGAAATATCAGTTAGTTTTCCTGTTTTCCTTTCACCTTTCGGTGACCTTCTTAACACTCCTTTTAACCTTTGCTATAATCTTTAATGTAATCTATTTAATACTTGCTATACTATGCTATTAAATTATTCAAATAGGGGCTACACGAAATTCCAACAAAAATACCATTAAGAGTGATAGATTTTATCGTAGACACACTGAATCCTGTACGCAGTGAACCCTATCAAACCCAGTTTTCTTTCCTGATAGTTGTAAAAGACCCGACCAAGTAACCGGAATTCTCAAAGGGGAACAAGTGTGTGTATTTTCAAATTGTTAACGTAATAGGCGAATGGTTTCCACACAGTGGCTAAAGGCGGAATGGAGGTTGGTCCAATCGATGTCTGACGATTTATAAGACTTGGATTTCGGCACAGAATAAACTTGAAACTACCAGAGAGAGTTTTTCCTACCAAGAAACAGTCTTACGTTTCCAACCCTCTTGAGAGAAAAAATCACTGAGCTGAAACATTTCGAAAAAAGGAGGTGACTG
The DNA here is from genome assembly GCA_948455865.1 of Conomelus anceps. Taxonomy (NCBI): domain Eukaryota; kingdom Metazoa; phylum Arthropoda; class Insecta; order Hemiptera; family Delphacidae; genus Conomelus; species Conomelus anceps. The sequence continues at coordinate 44,831,720 of OX418223.1, read as the reverse complement.
TGGGGTAAGCTGAAACTTTGTCTCACTAGTTTTGTTCTTGTCTTTTTTTGCAAGCACAGGAGTTAGAGAAGTGATTCGCCCTCTTTACGCGCTGAATCTGGGGCTGAATGCACTGTATGGTATTTCAGGATTTAAAAATGCTTATTCCTTAAGAATGATAACTTGACTTTAAGCGAACTTTTGGATCTAAATAATTTGCTTCACTGGGTATAATCTATATTGCTCCTTACTTTTGCTTTTTTTACATTGCTCCTCGCTCCTTTGGTTTATTACCCTCTGAAACTAAATAAATTAAAAATATAAATAGATTCAAGGAAGAAGTATATACATGGATTATGAGTAGGGACAGTGATGACCCTTTGTTCTTGCCTGTAGCCAGTCTTCACTAGAATTTGGAACTCAAGGTAAGGAACTGGTCTCAGATGGGTATTTGTCAAGGCAATTTATGTAGATGGCATGGAGTGTTGTAGTCTAAGAAACATTTGGTAGCAATATATTAGAGAGAGAGAGAGCACAGTTAATAAACTCGCATTTGGTTTTGTGTTCTAGACCGTGGAAATTATAAGAACCTGGGAGCATTAAGTCCTAGAAGACAATTGAAGTTCTTCAAAATATTACAATAATTGAACTAACCTTGAAATCACAGGAAAAAAGCATTTGAGCTGATCTACTAGAGCTTCGTTCCAATATTGGAATGCCACCTCTGCGACAGAAATTCATCTCACTACACGCAGATTCGGTCAGGTTCTTTACCTGGAACAAAAAATATAACTAATCAGATAAAATTCTGAATCAGATCTAACAGACTAGTCTTGAATTTTTTGATCTGAATATTTAAATCGATTGTAAATTCACTCTATAATCATTAAAACGTTTATCTATTCATAACAAATTTATTATGCATTTTTATCAACTAAAAATAGCATGACTAATTATTTTAATTTTTTGGAAATTTAAGACTACAAATCATGCATAAGAATTAAGAATTTATATATTTAGCTGATTAATTACGAATAGGATTAGCTATTCCATTTCTCCTCATTTAGATCCAAGCTCTAAGCCCATAATATAAGCAATAAATCCGTAAGCTCCATGATGTTTATTGTGACCAAATCAAGTTGAAAGAAAATGTTTAATAATATTTGAAAAAGGATCAACTAAGTACTGATTATATATGCTGCTGATCAATTCACATCTATAGGTAAATTGGATATCATAAGTTTTTTTATAGTGATATGCCTTGTTTCTATTTTTACAGATTCCTTCTAGTGACAAAAACATATCATTATTTATTTTTGAAATTTGGAAATAATTATCGATTTCCTGCTAGTCAACAGTTACTTCAGTAATTCATCTTATAATCGTGATTTCTTTTCATTTTCCTTGTGTTTAGATTAGTATTTTAAATGAAAATGCAGAGTTCAATATTATAAGCAATGTATATTTAATGTGGTTTAGGACTGAACTGTTTTCACTAACAAAAATAGTCTCTTAGTAACTAATCATATGGAACAGCACAACGTATGTTAATTCATATCATCCTAACATCTCCCTCTTTTTTTTTAAATAAAATAATAAATCTATAAGTTAATTCTATTTGGGGCCCTCAGCAACCTTCCAGTCCTTGATGTACCAGGCTGTGTGTTAGCTTGTTGATTTCTATTATGACTTGGAGTAATTACTTGTGAATACACAGTCGGAGTTTGATGCAAGGTTGTAGGTGTAGGTTCTATATTTGATGGTCCTATCTCTCCCCTTAATGAAATCTCATCCTGAGATGGAATTTTTGATCCCGAGTTGAATTTTCGAATATGTATTGTGTTTCGTCGCTGAACACTACCATTATTATTTTTCACCAAGAAGGAACGTGGTTGTGGTAGTTTCTCAATAATTCTTCCTTTTTCCCATTCTTTGTTAAGTATATTCTGTACTAATACCTCCTGGCCAATAACAAAATCCTCATTATTTTCAGATACATTTCGATCATAATAAGATTTCTGTAGTGATTGATTCTTCACCATCTTGTTTATCACGTCATCAGAGACAATGTTTGGTTTCAATGCTTGATTTGGAATAGGAATCCTAGTTCTTATATGTCGGCTGTTGAGAAGCTGAGAAGGTGAATATTCCAATCCAGCTACAGGAGCATTACGATAGTTTAGCAAATACAACTCCAAGTCTTGTTTGTTTGCAGCTGCCTTTTTAACCATAGTTTTGGATATTCCAACTGCCTTTTCTGCTAATCCGTTTGATTTTGAATGGTATGGGCTTGATGTGATAATTTCGAATCCCCAATTTTTAGCAAACTGATGCATTTCTTGGCTATTAAAAGGCATGTTGTCTGCTATCAGTGTTTGATGTATTCCAAATCTGCTGAATGTTTCCTTCAATTTCTCAATTATAGTGGGGCTGTTTTTGCTGTTGATTGAATAAGCTTCTAGCCATCTTGAAAAATAAAAACCACAATTAGGTAGTTCATTCCATTGATTTCTGCAATGTCAGCTCCAATTTTACAGAATGGTTTATCTGGAAATTCGTGATTCATCAGTGGTTCTTTGGTTTTTGATCTTTTATATCTTTGACAGATGTTACATGATAATATCAAATTGTTAACATCTGAATATATACCTGGCCAATAGTAGAACTGATCAACAAGAGAATTGATCTTTGAGCTGCCTAGGTGAGTTTCATGCAAACGACTCATAATAAAATGCCTGAGTTTTCGAGGTACAATTAACCTTGTTCCAAAATACAATAAACCATTACTTAGTTGTAAATCGTTTCTCAATCTGTAAAAGTGTTTCATATCACCATGTATCACTTTCATGTCAGGCCATCCTTCATGAAGGTATGATATAACATCTCTCAAATCACATGTTTACTCATCATCTTCAGTTCTTTCCTCAAAGTCTTTCAACATAGGTTCACTTATTTTTACATCTGTAGATCCCAATGTGTGAATAAAGTCTTTCATTAATTGGTCTTCTTCAGTTACAGTTTTGATCCCTGTCCGGGACAAGTAATCAGCAATAGGCTAAACATGTGCTTACCAGGTAAATATTTAACTTTTAAAGTGTAGTTAATAAGCTTGAGTTTGAGCCTTTTCAAACGGTTGTTCAAAATTTTATCCATTGGCTTGGACATTCATTTCATGCCCATTTACAAGCACTTCTTGGAACCATACCCTTTTTTTGCTAAGCAAGTTTACAGTGTGAAGGCTATCAATTTCATGATTAACCCAATTGTAAGATTTTACATCTTTGGTGTTTACTTCCCCATAACTTTGGTCTTCCTTGCAGCTAATCTCATTAGCCTGCCAAGAATGTTTCAATCTACATACAATGGCAAAATGATTGGGTTTTGAGCAATAGCTGCAAATCTTTCCTAAAGCTGGACACACCCCAGCGTGTCCTCTACCACATCTAGAGCAACATTTGTTCTTATCTGTACTAGCTAAAGAATTGTTAGATTTTCTGTTAAAAATAGGATTATTCAACTTAGCTGTATGAGTGGAAGACGTCTGCTTGACTGTGTCAACACCTCTCATGATTTCACTGCTTCTGCTCAATAGTTCCATCTTTCTGTTCGCTAGCTCAACTGATTTGTAAAAGTTGACTACCTTGTCAAGATTAGCATCCTCACGAAGAAGTTTTTGCTGCAATTCTCTTGAGTTTACTCCAAGTACTATTAGTGCCTTTATAATTTTATCTTCCTGGTCCTTGAGGTCACATGGTTTTATTAATCTTCTCATATCTGCATAGAAGCTCTCAAATGTTTCTTCAGGTGACTGTTTTCTAGACAGCAATTTGTAGATGTCCATTGTCATGTTCTGTTTCGGTTTACAGTGTTTATCCAGAACATCAAGGATTGAGTTAACCGTTTCCCTGTCGTTCATCTCTGATAAAGTGTTGTACAGTTCAAGTCGATCAGGTCCCAGTAAGTTTTTCAGCCTTGCCACTTGAATTTCACGAGATTTCTTCTCAGTTTCAGTTGCGGTCAAATAAATGGTTACTTCTTCTTTGAAGTTAGCAAAATTATTTGCAATGTCTCCATCAACAACCAAAGTACCTGGTTTGTTGAATTCCATTTTTAACGTTGAATTGTCTCTTTTCACTTATTACTTTTTCAATACTAACAGACGAGTTACTATTTAAATTTCATATAATCCTAACACCTTGTATTTAAAGAAGACTGTACTTTTTACTTATATTAATTACCTATAATGCATGTTGTGAAACTGTTTGAATAAATTAAATCCAACTGAATATTACCATACCTTCTTCACCTCAAATAAGATACTTTTATTGCATGGGACTCAGGTTGAGAAAAATTTTAATAAAAAGTAGGTTAAATAGCTCAAGACCAATCCATCCGAATTTATTTCTATTTGATTAAATTAACCGCTACGAGGATGGGACTAGTCGATTATAGGAGTGCCCATCATAATACAGAATAACATTATTTATTTAAACATTCATTATCATTTACATAATATATTTATAAGTTTTCACATAATTTACATAATATTTTATTTTCTTGTCTGGAATGATGAAATCTATAATCATTATTTTTTTACAATGTCGCAGCTGCACAATAAGCATAAATGTGAGTGTGAATGCGAATCAATTTTTTTTGTCTTTTCACCAGTGTAAATATGAACTTTACCATTATTATTTTTATTATTATCTTTTATTTCGGTTTGTATTAGAGTATATATTCATTGTAATTCATGCATGTGGTTAAGTGGGAGAGTAGACTTTCCAGTCCAAACTTTGCCATGTCAAGGAAAAATAAATAAACTATTCTATTCTAAATAGCTTCAATTATTTTCATCCCTACACTATCCGAATGCGCTTTGAATGACCACAAACGATTCCAGCGATATTCAATTTTGTTAATTTATTTCGACCTTTCGACATGATAACTTCATTAATAAATCCTTCACGTAGAAATCTTTGAACTTCAAATAATTATAGAAATTATAGGCTACACCAGAGTATTGCGGAGTTTATATTGTATTTAACAACAATTACTTAGAGATACCAGGTGTTAATTGTAGCTTGTTTCCCATGACCTGAATTTCCAACAGAAAGAATGAATAATGATCAATTTATCGAACAACTGTCTTTTGTCTCCGTCTGACAGTCCCTCTCTATGTTGTCTCTTTTATTAATTTCCCTGTTCTGAACTTAAATCATGAGCAGCCCAAAAACACAAAGAATGAAGGTTGCGAACTTTTCAATGGATTGATTATACTAATTCTAAGTACAATTCATCAGTTATAATCAATATTGGTTTTTGAGAGATTTTTAATTACCAAAAATCAATAAATGGCCCAAGAAATCCATAGTGATAAGATATGAAAGCTCTCCTGTCTCGATATTCAGTTGGAGGTCGTTTGATTTCATTAAAAATATCAAATTATAGTCCCGAGGATAACGAGTTGACCTCGCAATCCATCAAGAAGGACAGAACAATTCAATCAGGAAATGAGAGGGAAAATAATATAGAGAAACAATAGAGCTGGAAGGCAAGGTATGGACAAAGGAGCGAGGAGCACTGATTGAACGAGAATATTAGGTACAATTTGGGGGACTAATGATGGGAAGAGGTGAGAGGAAAGAGATGGATGGTGAGAAAGGGTGTTAGATGACGTGGTAGGAAAAGAGACGAAGGATAGGAACAAGGAAATTGAGAAAGAACCATGAAGGAAGAAGAATATGAGAAAATATTGGAGAGGATGTACGCCGATTGAGGGGGGAGAAAGAATGGAAATGAGTGATAAACATAGATATAGAGTGAAAGGTTGAACGAAAATTGAGTAGACATGAGAATATAAAAATGAGAAGTAAAAAGAAAGAGAATATTGAAGACAAAAAAGAAGTAGTACGTAATTAAGGAGGGAAAAAAAGAATAAGAAAAAGGGTTGATAGAGAAGAGGACAAGTATAGGAGTATAGGAGTAGGAAAAACAAAAATTTAAAGAAAAAATGGTGTAAATAGAAGTAGAGAAGCAAATAGAAGTACGTGGCAACCATAGTTGGAAGGTGGTTTACATCTTCACATAATTATAGTAGTATATATTTTAAAATAGTTTATAGATTTTACTTTTTATAATATTGGATTTCAGTTATTGTATTTTTATATTTTTCATTTTTTGCATGACTTGAATATGTATGTTTTGTATTTTATAAATAAATAAAATATATTTTGAAAAATATTGAATGAGAAGGAAGGAGGTAGGGAGAATTTGAGTGAGATTTGAAGACAAAAATGGGGGGAAAAATGAAAGGAAAAGACTGTAAGAGTACTAAAAACAGTACGAGAATAGCCTATATTTTAAAAACAGAAAAATGAATAAGACAATAAATAAAGGAAGACGGGGAAACGAATATTAATTTGTAAATCTTCATCTGTTACTTTCTACTTTTCATCATTGATTTGAATCATATGAAAAATTAAAAATTCATTCACAAAGAACAAAATTAGGATGAGTTTGGGCTACAAATAAATAAGAAGCAGGGCACGTATAATAGACAGGAGAGAGGTTTTTATTAATTTTCCTTAAAAACTGTGAACAAATTAATTTTAAGCAAAGGGCGGGCGAGGGTGACACATCTAGAAAATAAAAAAATGTATTTCTCAGAATGGGGGATAAAAATGTCAAAGATAATTTTTGTAATCGCACGCCCAACACTACCTAATTGCAAGGAGCTGTAACTTCAGTCAGAATTAAATCTTGGAAAAATAATGGCAACACCCGGCTGCTATTCGGTCATGCAGAAAAGAGAGAAACTCAACTGGAAAATAGAATGATTATGATACAGCTCTCTTGAATCACTTTAAATTAGCTTTTGAAAGTAGAATCTTCCAGCGCTTTAATCAGAGATACAAGCTCTTGTTTTTCAATCTGAATAAACTTATTCAAACAAGCACCCTTAATCGGGTGCACAAACTGTATTCCAAGGAAAACAGAAACAAAAATAAGCAGTTCTGATCATGAAATTCATGATACAATTCACAACTTACAACTTTTATAAGGTTTCAGACGCTTATAACAAAAAGGATCTCCCAAGCAGAAAAGTCAAATGATTATTAATATAACTATTATTGTGAATTGGAGTACAAAGACTCAAAACATACAATTAAGAATCATGATTTATACAAATCGACTAGATTGTATTCTTGAAAATATTATGTTAATAGAGAGCATATATTAATATAGCTGCCAGTTTAGTATGTTTGGGCTCCAAAATGTCTATGAAAACTTTTATTTTTTTAATTCTTTTAGTGTTTTTTCGAGGGAACTTTTAAAATCAGTAGTCTTTAAGTGAAAAGAAACAAGTTATTTTTCGATTTTTTTTTTCAGTGAATCTAAATTTTTAGTGTGGACTAACCTAAACGTTTTAGATGAGATAGATGAATTAAAATTTGTGAAGAGAGCAGTTTTGGACTCTGGTCTGTGCGCATTTATTGTTAATTTGTCTATATAAATAGATGAATAATATCACTAATATAATGAGAGAAATGGAAAAATGTAAACACTCATTGACAGTGAACCTTCTCAAAACAAAAGTCTGAACAAATTCAATGTTAGTATCACCTATAAATCGATGATGATTTCCAGAACAATCTAATATTAAAATTGACACTGTAGGTATTTCACTTTTAAATAATGTTTTACTCACATATATTGGAGATGCTTGAGGAATGCATTTCACTTCTGAAAAGAAGCTTCGTCAGCCTGCCTTTTCAGAAGTGAAATGCATTCCTCAAGCATCTCCAATATATGTGAGTAAAACATTATTTAAAAGTGAAATACAGTGTCAGTTTTAATATTAGATTGTTCATTAAGTATCTCGTCATGGAAAACATCACAGATTTCCAGAAGTTGACCAATTACCTCTGAAATTTATATTTTATTTAGTATAAAGAAAGAAATGGAGAAAAAAGTAGCCTAAAAGAGAAAAAATTGTCTTCTCCAAACAGCTTTGGAAACTTTGAGTTTCAATAGCCCCCAATGAACTTCAATATGATCAGATGTATCATTAATACATTTTGCCACCTCTCCCCTTTTCAAGTTTTTCATAGTTTATTTAGCTGCTGTAACAGCTACATTTTGTTTTCTGTTTTAATCATAAGATAAAACTTTTTCAGTAAGATCAGAAAATAACACTGTATATTTCTTGAAGATGTCAGTTTTTTACCTATTCAAGTTTATTATTTTATTCAGTTATACAGTTAACTGGACTAAACATAAAGTTGAGATCTGAAGAGTCACCCACAGTTGAATCGGCTATGGTACTATATACATACATACATACAGTAATTTAAGATAAAGACTGTGTTATATAAATCTTGAAAATGCATAAATAAAATCACCATAAATTTTGGAAATAAATAGTCAGAGAATCGAGAAAGTGGAACACTTTAAATATCTAGGTGGATGGATAAGTTGGAATTCGGGAGAGAAGAGAGCTGTGGAATCAAGGGTACAAAAAATGGAGATAGCCTTCCAGCTAACCAAAATTACTTATAATAAAAAGTCACTATCCTGGAACTCAAAATTTAGACATTATAAAACCGTTATAAAGCCAGAAGCCTTATATGCAGCAGAAACAATAGATTTAAAAAATACAGGATTACTAGAAAGCTTAGAAAAAAAGAAAGAAAATTTTTAAGGAAAATAGTAGGACCAAAATTTAAGAATAATGAAGTGCATTTGATCTCAAATCAAACTCTCTACCAGAAAATCGAGCAGCTTTCAGTCTCAATGAGGAAAAGAAGAATACGTTTTTACGGCCACATATTTAGAATGAATGAGGATAGATTAACAAAACAAATATTTGACTTTTTTAAAAACAGGAAAACAAAGTGCAACTGGTTTAGACAAGTTGAACTTGATTTGAATGAATTGGATATCTCAGAAAATATAATTATTGGAAACAAAATAATTTTGAGAAAGTTGTTGAAAGATGAGAATAAAAGATTCCAAGAAACACCTAAAACTAGAAGAAGAACAGTAGTCTCGGAGGAACAGAGAAGGGCAACATCGGTGAGAATGCGGGAGTATTGGAGGAAGCGCAAGGAAGCATCCACAACAAATGATTGATTCAACGTACCCCAAAGTGGGTGATTCGAAAAAAAAGAAAATAAAACATATTTTAGAACAAAAAAGAAACCGACTTCAGTGAAATGATAAAATATTCACGTACTAAAAAGTTTAAAATAGTATAAAATCACATATTTAATTGAAATACAGTGTTAGTTTTGATATTAGATAGAATTTCTCATCATTTACTGTATTTCAGTAAAAGTGAGTGTAAATCACATATTTAATTGAAATACAGTGTTAGTTTTGATACTAGATACAGTTTTAAGTGGGTTCCGGACCACCAGGAAGTGATTGATAAGAAATTATATCTAATATCAAAACTAACACTGTATTTCAATTGAATATGTGATTTACACTCACTTTTACTGAAATACAGTGTCAGTTTTGATATTAGATTGTTCAATTATTTCGTCATGGAAAACATCACAGAGTGATTCTGTTATATTTTAGAAGGTTATGGGAAATTTGGCGCCGACTTCAAAAGATTACTTGTATGAAATTTAAAATTTTCTCAGTTTAAAGTATATTTTAAACTTTTTAGTACGTGAGTATTTTATCATTTCACTGAAGTCGGTTTCTTTTTTTGTTTTAAAATATGTTTTATTTTAAGCTTTTTAGTTGAATTTTCAAACTTTGAAAACAAGAGGAATTTCTTAAAGCCTACATTATGAAATATTTATCAAATTAGCAAGCCAATAATTAATTTATAACATCCAAACTTAAGTATCTAAAAATCCACTTACAAGAAAAGATAAACTAAGGAAAATTCTACAACGTTTTATTCAATGTGGAATATTGTATTTAGGAAAATTATAATAGCAAAAGGCTTCTCAAAATTGAATTGGTTTTGATTCATTTTGATTTGGTCCTTTTCAGAATATACCTACACTGAAATAGTAGGCCTATATTACGTTACAATTGTGGAAAATTGTGTTTACTGAAAATATGATAAGTAAACGCAGGAGATGAAGTTGAGTGTGGTATTATCATACGAGAATAGTAAACATCTTCCCGGATGAGTTATGTATGATATTTTTCGTGATATTAGTCATATATATTTTTTAATATAGAAAAACATAAACTTTGAGCTAGTACAAAAGGAACATTAAACATAACCTCAAAATAGCCTATTGTACGCACATGTATTTAATGGCGAATAAATATTCTTAATCCATCACAGCAGCGAAACTAAAAATACTTCTGAGATCAGCTTTTTTTCCAAATTCTCCAACTTATGATTGAAACTAAATAAATAACCTTATTCCTATGACTCAATAGCATCAACAAAATTATTCACAATTTTCATATGAACATATGAACAGAAATATTATATTCTTCTTATTCTCGATTCAAATTAAGTTCACGTGATTGGTCAAAATGGGACATTACAGGCTTGTTTCACACTTAACCAGCTTTCGGTAACCGATGTCGTTTACCCGGCATAATTGCATTGCATCATATGATTTCGAAAACCGTCTAGATGTAAAGCACTCCATATGATACAATGATCAGCCTGGTAAATGACACCGGTTATCCAATTGGCGGTTATGTGTGGAACTATCCTATTCAAACTTGATTGAAATGAAGACATCGAAGAATGCTCCTTTTTGTTTAATATTGGGCTAAGTATTGGGCCGATCCTTGCGAAACTTGGATGGGACCACCACTGAGCGATGCTCTTTCTTTAAAAAAAAATCATCGAAATCGGTTCAATATTGTTCGAATGATTGATGTACAAACATTAAAAAAAAAAATTGGTCGAATATAGTAACCTTGTTCTTTTTGGAAGTCGGTTAAAAAATCACCATACAGGTTTGATTTACATAAATAATAGTGTAATATTGTATATAAAGTTATGGAAGAGAAGAAGAAACAAGAAGGTTGCCTAGTAACGTGAAAAAATAACGAATCCAAGTTCAGTTGAAAAATGGGACCCAATCAGTGAAGACGTAAAAATTATTTTCATAAATAATTATTGTAAATGTAAAAATAAAATATTATTGACTTTGAGATCAAGACTAAAGTAATTTGTAACATTACAATAGATAAACATGTTTCACTGTGAAAATAGGATTTTTTCTTGGCATTTTCAATCAATTTTCAGTAAAATATAGTCATCATTCAGTTCAACAAGTGTGAAACCAGTTTTATGATAAAGATGTTCATTGTCAACGTTTTATTGGACCCTTTATATATTGAAAAATAGTTATATTTAGATGATATATATATAGAGAGAGTAGAGGAGAACTATATATGAGAATAGAGGCGATGATAAATATAGAAATAAAACTATATTTAAACTATTTGAGTCCATGTGGCTTACAAAAGGCTCTAACGCAATAAATGAGCATACATTATTATTATTGAAATTGAGGTCGATGGTCATTTTTGATAGGATATATAAATTCAGAGAATAATTCCCAAACCTCAGCAGGTGTGACACAACAGTACAACGGGTAATACGTTGAAGAGTGTTGGATGAAAATACAGACCATTTGTTGGGAATGAATAAAATTAATGTTCAATCAACATGTATTATTTTGAACAACACCTATTTATAATAATATATAGCCTACTCAACGGTTGAGTGTGTTTCCATGTAATTGTGTAGGTGTTGTTCATAAACAGTGCGTGCATGTCGATGTTTATGGAATCGACAATACCCATTAGCATTCAGCGGGGAGATTTGGACACTTGTTGACTCACACTACTGTACTGAATATTATAATTAATGGGGTCAGGATCAACTGTTACTGTAATTGAGAGACTCATCATTACACTGGATTTCCATGGGGTATGAAAACTGTAGCTCCAGTAACAGAGTTAATGATTTTCAGAGGTTATTTATTCCAATCCTTGCCTCGTACATTTTCAACCGGACATGTTACTCAATCTGACAACTAACCCAACCAGAAATTTTACAACTAGAACATAGAAATTCATGTGGAATGATTTTGCGTAGTGTATGGCTTGTATGCAGCTCATAATTCTATTTTCAAATATACAATTAAAATTTCATTGGTCTGTACTTTATAACGTTGAGACATCAATGAAAGGCGAACCGTTTTTTCCAATTCAATCGACCTCAATTTTTTATGATGATACCAAGAATTACGAGTTTATTTAACATTTTATAGTCTCTTTCCAGCCTAGTTACCTCCTTTCCCCCTTTCTATTCATTCTCAAATAATAAGGACTTCAATTATTATCCTCTATAGGACTTTGTATTGAGACTTTAAGAATATTTTTTCAATGACCTTCTTTTATTTGAAAACTGGATACCATCTTGAAAGTCCTCTGAATGCTTTACTAATACCCTAAATCATTTTCCTCCACAATGAATTATGATGATGGTTAAATAGCTCATTTTTTCTTGAAGCTACTATTTCAAATTCATCATACAATGCAACCAAATACACAACATCTAATTGATCTCATATGGAAGATGAATTCTAATGATATAATTGATTCGTAATTACCAAATTCAGTATTTGATAGGTACATTTTTTTCTCTGTTGCTGTAATAAAGCCGTAATGCTGTATTTTTTATGTTTTTTTTAATCATATAATTAATTCTCGATAACCAATTCAGAATCTCCTAGATAATATTGCTTCACTATTGCTTTCATTAATTATTCTAAAATGCTATATTTTATCATTATTTTTTAGGTAGCGCCTAGATAAAAGCAAACGAGACAATACTTCCTATTGCTATTTCCATATATTTAATAGCATTACACCAATTATTATTATCAACCCTGATTATTTTAATACTCCCACTTTCTTTTAACTTAGAATTTAAAATTTCAAGCTTAATTTTCTTAAATTACAATTATCATAAACTTTACACATTGTCCAAGTATGCTTTATGCTTGAATAATAATCTTTAATAAGCTATTATCACCTAACTTGAAGCAAAGATTTTTTATCAAATTAATTCTGTCTTAACGATTGATACTAAATCAATCTAACTTTTTCAGCTTACAGTACAGATGGCATTCACAATCCTCTCAATTCTCTTCCATATGCCACCATTTAAAATAACGCATATCATAGCACTAAATGCTAAGCATTAACCAGTTAGACTACCTACTACCCCCGCTCTGTGAATTTAGGAATGTGGAAATTACATGTAGACAGTAGTAATAATAATAATAATAATAATAATAATAATAATAATAATAATAATGTAAGCCACAAGTGATACGGTTTCTAGATGATGATGGTGATAATAATAATTATTATTTTTCAATTATTTTATTATTATTCACATACAGTGAATAAATGTAGCCAATAATCTCAACAATCTCAATAGAGTCAAAGAAAAGTATCAAAATTTCAATTTCACCGCTACCAGCTCCATTCACAAATAATATCTGCTACGGCTTTATAATGTCTTCTAAATTTCCAATTTGACTTTTCCTACCTGTTTTACATGAAAAATAGCAGACTACTCCTAATCCCACCCACAAATTCAGTCTGAATATATTGGAACAAGGGATTTCAACTTGAGAATAGAGTAACCCACGTCCAAATGAAGTTTTGAGCACAGTGTCCGAAATTGAAATACGAACAGGCAAAGTAGCACCGACACTGGATAGAAGCAGGAAACTCTCTGGTAAGAGCAGGATGGAGGATGGATATGAAAAGGAATCGTATGGAGGAAGGATGGAAGGAGAAGGATGGAGGATATGGAGAGGAATCGTATGTACCAACAATGCTAGCTAATTGGAGAAGTTTTCCGTTGGACGACTTCACAAGGCACGCTCATTAAACTCATTCAATCAGTGCAGAGTCAACCAGATGAGCTGATTCAAAATGACTACTGGGATCAGCAGTTTTTTACGGCTATTGCGCCTTTGTTTTCCCCTATATTAAGAATCAAAGCTTCGAATTTAATTACAGGTGCATTTTGTAATCCAACTCTATGTTTGCTACGACAAATTAGATGAAAAATGAGACAAATTTGATCTGGGTCGACTGTTCTGTTCAAAGGATTAAAGTTGAATCAGCTTTGAGGATTTTTTTTCTATTTTTTCGAATGAGAAATTGAAGGAACTGTTCTAGAATAAAAATTTAGTTTGCTAATATTAATGGGGTAAGAGTATGAGCGAAACGTAAATTTGATTACAAACCTTTTTCTGATGAAGGGGTTGAATAAAAGTCGTAAAGCAATTTTTTGAATGGGGAATTTTAGGAACTGTTTCAGAATAAAATTTTGTTTGATTTTCCTCCTCCTCTTCCTCCTCCTTCACCTCCTCCTCCTTTTCCTCCTTCTCCTCCTCTTTCCCCTTCACCCATATTAATGGGACAGGATTACAAGCGAAACGTAACTTTGATCACAAATCTATGATTGGCACAAACAATCTGTGATCTGATTGTAAAGTTGTGATTTCAAGTACAAAAAGTTTAGAGATTTGGAAACTACATTCTGAACTCTATTGACGAAATTGAAGAGTTTTAAATGACAATTGTTGTAAGATTCCTATGATCGCATTTGATAGAAAAATAACAGATCTTTAATGAATACACACAGGAAAAAAAGAAAAATTCACTTCTGAAAGAATGAATGAATATTGGAGAAGACGGAAAGAGGCGAATTCCTAAAGGCACTGCCAAGATCATAGTTGATTCAACGTACAACCAAGAGGGTGAAGCGAATAAAAATACACAGGCTACAGATAAGCTTAAATATCTCATGGTCAAACCACCTACCTGTAAAATATTTTTTATGTATTAGCATTTTTGTGAAGATCGAATTATTATCAACTTCAAATGTCATCAGTGACGAAGCTATCTCTAACTACTTGGGGAGTCTAGAAATTTCCAAGCTTACCTTAAATTTTTCAATAATTTTTTTTTTAATTTCCAATACCGCCTTTCAAAGCACATTTTTCTTCAAAAGACAAAGAAGAAAATAGAGTTCGAAGCAAATATGTGACAAAATCATCACATTCATTTATTGCTTAAAAATACTAAGCTGTTATGATGCTACTGTATAATATGCAACTGTATCTAACAAGACATGAAGAAAGCAACACAGTACAAGCAACACAGTATGCAGAAGCAACACAACACACTAGAAACCAGAGCCTGGAGTCTAGACTCTTGGCCATGCTACAGAATGAAACAGGTTACATGGCGTGACGTCACGTTGCCATAGCAACTATCCTAATAGCTCCACCCATCACATAGGAAGTCAGAGTCTCGCGTTTCAGAGCCTCACTCAGTACTCAGAGCCTAACGAGAGGAAGTCAGGCAGTTGGGTACTTATAGATTCTCTGTTCTTTTTCAAATTCGTAGCAGAACATGCATGCATATAAAAAAAATTATTATTTATATTTATTTTTATTTTGGAGAGTCTTAGATTCTTAGATTCCCCTCCAGCTTCGCCACTGTGAAAGAAGAGACTGTGACTGTTGAAAGAAGATCCGACAGGGATTATCCAATGATGATGATAATAATAATAATAATAATAATAATAATAATTATTATTATTATTATTATTATTATTATTATTATTATAATGAGACAGAGATGCACTATATAAGTACACACATGATATTGTGTTACAATCAACGTTTCAAAATTTCGGATTCGATCATTTGAGGTGTAATAGAATTGGAATAGAACTGAAAAAAGTAATTTGTTGCTTCATCAACCTGTGTATGAATCTATTCTTATTCATATTTATTTATTTATCTATTTATTACAAAACAATCAAGTAAAGATACAACAGGCACAGCCCACTACGGCTTTCTTTACAAATTTTCAATTAAAAAATCCAAATTTTAAGTTATGACCAAGTTTAACTAGAAATTTCACTTTTCACTATCATAATTTACTTATTCTTACTTCAAATTACTATTCACAGTTGGACTTTTGAATTCTTTCTTGAATATATTGTATTTTTTGTGGAGAATGGTTTTTGGTTTTGCTGCTCATCGTCACATCGACATTTCATATCGTTTTTTTTAATTGAAATTGTAAAACTGGATAAAGTGGAAATAATTTTATACCAAAAGGTTGAAGCAAAGTTGAAGAATATGGGATGGGTGAAACTTAACTTTCTGTAATAATTAGGTAGGCTCAATCACGAATCAACACTACGAACTGTATTCATAAAAATACATTATTTATTCAAATTTATGAATATCAATTTTTTTTAAACTTGGTACATAACCAAAGTATAGTATAATCTGAGATTATTTCAATCCGAAGTTGTACTATTCATGGAAACTTCAAAATTTTTGAAACGTTTGTAGAAAGTTGAATTTCTAAAAAATATCTGAGGTTTAAAAATTAAATAACTGGAAACAGTTCTATACAGACCGTTTACTAGGGATGATAAATATTTAAACTATTACAAATTAATAAAATTTTCTAATAATGCTTTATTGATTTATTTGATTGTCAATTATTTTATTTGAAATATTCCAAGTTATTTAATTTCATAAATTCTTTCAATTATTTATTTTTTTACTTGTTGACATTTGTAACAATTGAAAGGCATTCAACGTTTTGTACTTGTAATATTTCAAGTTATTTAATATAATAAATTCTTTCAAATATTAATTTTTGTACTTGTTACTACCCTTAGATTTATAAAAAAATGCATAGAAAAGATGTACTGTATATTATTCCATGATACATAAAATAGCGTATACTGTTTCAAACTATTTTTCAAAGTACTTAGTCTAAAGATGTGTTTAGTTTGTCTCTAGAACTTCGAATACCTATTCAAAAGGACCTTCTTTAGTTCAAACTTTCTCGACACACTTCAACTAACGGTATATGCATTTCAAAGTTCGCGGCTGTACTAAAGAGTTTTTAATCGAGTTAAAAGTTTGAAACTAAGCTTCCACTTGACATCAGAAGTTGAATATAAAGTGAATGAAAGTTTCGTCCATGGTAAAGACATAGCATAATATTTCTCAACAAGCGGCCAAGAAGGTGTGGTTGGAAAAATTGCAAGGAAAAAGTAATTTGGAAAGGAGTTGAATTGGTGTGTGCATGTGTTGGTTAGAGGGGAATAAATGAGGAAGAGGAAGGAAAAGAGAGAGAGAGAGGGAGTAAGAAAGAAGAGGTGTGAGAGATACGAGAGGAGGGTGAATGGGAAATGATATAGCGTTCTTCATTGAACAGAGGGCGCAAGGCATTCAGCGAAGACATGAAGGGTGAAAAATTATGGAAAAGGAAAAAGAGGGGGTGTGCGAGAGAGAGTGAAAGAGAGAATGAGCGAGGGAGAAAGTAAAGACACTCCATTAATATTTAAAATTTCTCATTCATAACTTGCAATGAAGAGCTCACTTTCCCTATATATAGGTAGAGCTCGACTTTTATTTTCTCTGTAGGGAATTCTCCTGAGACTGGCATAAAGAAGATGGATTAGAATAATATGGGCTCTTAGTTTATATATCTATACAGAAGGTGAATAGCATTCACCAAAATAAATGGACTTATTTCCTAGTTGAAAGAGCGACGTATTCGAGTTCGGGAAATATTCTGAAGCTTAGTTCATGTTTTCGTATTGGAATTTTGTATTGCGTGTCAGCACTGTATTGAATTTATTGCTTTCATATTTCTCTGTTGAGTTTCTTTTGCTCGAAGATTACACAGGGATTGAATATTCGCCAATAACAGATCATCTAGTTTTCTCCACTCAATAACAATTTTTCGTGCTGACGATGCCCAAATGAGTCTGAGACTTGTGCGTGGCTGATGAGTGGATGATAATGATGTTATTGATTGAATAGCATAATAAATTAATGAGTTCGATGGATTTTACGTATGGAACTGACATTTCACTATTTTATAACTGGTTAAATTCCCACTTGCAAAATTGCTCATAAAATATGTATTTGCTATTTTCTTCCCAATTTCTGTCTTCTCATTTCTTTATTTAGATTAAATTCTTACCATTTGAAAATTTTCTGGTTTTCAACTTTCAAGTTACCTTTTTTCCACTTTTTATCATTTGACATTCTCACTCTCATTGCTCACTTTTCCGAACGACTGCTGAGCGTTTTTATACTTTGTATTTAAACCTCACGTTCATTTTTCTAATGTACCGATATTTTGATGGTAACTCCTATATAGGTTTCCTCGGGAGTACCTAATTTCTCACTAAATCATATTTTTAAGTAGTGCCACTATGTATAATTTAGTTGATTTCACTGTAAAGATAATGATTTGTTATTTTGACTGTAATGTATTTGATGAAAAATAAATTTACTTATTTATATATACATATTACTTACATATTACTTACTTACATACTTATTTATATATATTTATATCTACAGTTTCATGTTAGCTCTAGACCTCTAAGTAAGTGATAATCATTCCCAAATTATTATCATTTCTAGAAATGATATTATCATTTTAATATAATTATCATTATTATCTAAAAATAAGGACAGAACATGTTCAATAATTTTATAAGATCATCATTTCATACCCTCTACTCATATTTAATACATTTCACTTCTCTCTAGAAGCCTACTACTTATGATTCTCAATAATTGGAAATTTCTGTGAAAATTGCTTGAATTTCTGTCATTCTTCCAATATTTGTTTGTTATTTTTATAGATGTTTGCTAATTGTTTCTGTTGTGGACAATAACAATGATTATTGAAATCAATATCACATAAGGCTCCTACTGAAGACCTGGTCTTTATAGAATAGGTCAGAGGCCGCTGAATTATCTATGTTTTAAAGTGAGCGTGGGTTTAAATTTATCTATCTTACTTTGTGGTTCGGACCTAAATTTTAGGTCTACCATGTTTCCCATAACATGGCTCAAACGGCAAGAAGAAACTACCAGTATCGCTACTAATAAAAGCCATACGCTTATTTTGAACGATTTCACTTTCAACAGTTTGGGGTGGCTGTTAAAAGAAGAGAAGGAAAAAATTAACAAAAGGAGTGGAGACTTGATTTTTGAGTATGCAGACTGCACGTACTGGATAATAATAATAATAATAATATTATTATTATTACTTGATTTTTGAGTATGCAGACTGCACGTACTGGATAAGGAGACGAATGCTTTATGATGGGTTATGTTTAGAATGAGTTACTTTTATAGGATTTTCAATTCAAATTACTGAACATATTTAAACTTCTACAGCTAATAGCCTAATGATCTTACCTGATAATATGGGAGAAAAACTGCAGCCAGCTACATCAGGCAGATCTGTCCTTCAGCACACTGGAATTAAACAGAAGCACATTTAATCAGATGTAATGTAATGAAATATCTTATTCTAACATAATTGATAATCATCATGATATGCTAATGTGATCACACCACAATCAATTGTTACCAGAATTAAGATTAATTTAACTGTATAATGTGTACTGAAAACAAGGAAATACACACATAGGAAGATAAACTACACATAAAAAAACGCACGTTACACCTCCTCAACATGCGCTTATATTACCCTTATCCAGTATTACAGATGAATTCACAAATTGTCTTGACAAACAGCCGCTATTTCCACTAATTTAGACCACTCTCATGATAGCTCTATTCAGTTTCAAATCTTCTATGATATAGCAGTAAAAATAATGCGTAGTTTCATTCGAAAATGTAGCAAATCAGTTTCAAAATTCAGGTTAATTACTTGTAAGTGGTAAATATTGTTCATAATTACAGCAAGCAATGTGAGAAATAGTGGAAAAGTATATATAGTCGATATTGAGGTAGGAATGGCATTAGAAATCCGTTGCAAATTTGATAATCTTTATAAATAAAATCATTGCATTTATTGAAAGACTGTACTCAGTAAGTACTCTTGAGTAAGTATAATAAGTTTGGGTTCTTTTGACTTGGGTTTTTTTCACCCAATTATTTCTGCCAAATATCTGTTTTTTGTTATTTATTAAAACCCAGTACTTACTAAGAATTCTTGAGTAAGTATAACAATAGTTCGGGTTCTCTTGACTTCGAGTTATACCACCCACTTATTTTTGTCAAATATCTGTTTTATCATTTATTAAAATCCAGTATTCAGTAAGAGTAAGTATAATAATAGTTCGGTTCTCCTAACTTGGATTTATTCCACCCACTTTTGCCAATCATCCAATAAAAGAGGTTAGTGGAGCGGATTTTCATGAACCTACCGCGACACAATAGGTAAATTTGACAGGAATACTTTCGAACAAAATAATTTTTTCAAGAAGTAGTGGATGGTGACCTACACCGACAGAGACAGTAAAAGGTCAGGACGGAAGGTTCAAGTTCTACTACCTTTCTCCCTTACCCCCCCCCCCCGCCCCATCGTCTATCCGTGGAACAACGAATCGATTTCACTTCAAAATAGAACGCGAGTAAATGATGAGGAGAGGTGGAGGGGGAAAGGGGGGATCGCGTGAGTGACAACAAAACTTGCAATTCTAATCAATTCTCCAGCGATGTAATCAAACATCTGCGAGCCGAATCTATAGAGTAAAGCCTAGAGCAGACACAACCCCCATAGAGCAGATATTCACGGATTTGACATGCGAAAAGTCGAGGAAAATTCTATTGTTACAATTCCATGACATAGCCTACCTCAAGCCATGGAACAGATATGTAAATTTTCTTGGACTAATCGATGACAACAATTTGATAATTGACTCTCCAACACTTGCCACCCTAGCCGTAATGAATATGCAGGCTTTTTCTAGATATTTTAATCTTTAAGCTATCTACGATGAAAGTATTAATATTTTTTTTCGGAGGATGAAGCCCACATAGGTCTGAAACCTGTGCGTGGGTAATGAATTGGATGATAGTGATTGATGAGTTGGACCAACAGTTTTAGGTGGGTTCCGAACCTCCGGGAAGTGATTTTACAGCAGAGAATAGAGTATTTTTGCTGGCTAATCCAATTGGTCACCCTTACAAAGAGCGCCCATGAGTTTCGAAGCTTATCTCTGATTGTACAGATACCTGCTACGGCGATCGGCTATCACTTCCCATATTAAATGCTAGATTTTTAATCCTTTTTGTAAAACTTCATAAATTCTCTGAACATAATTATTTAAAAGACAATTTCTAAGAACAGAAGCATCCCCGAAATGAAGTCTTCTATAATATTTCAAGGACAGAATTTAATAATATCGAATTTCTCAAAGTGCTATTAAAATTAATAAATTCTGTTTCTTTATATTTATCGGATTTTAAATTGTCAGTTACTTCAAACAAATTTCAAGGACATTGGGTCTCATTACAGATAATTTACAGTTCAAGGTGAAAATTTATGATAATTTCACAAATACTGTTTGAAGACAATTTCTTTTAGAAGCTGCATTATGTCAAATCGATTCTAAAGATTCATCTACATTGTGGAGAACGTCTCCATGATAAAAATAATTGAATTCAGTTCAAAGGAATCGCGGAATTTTACTGAATTTATATTTTTTGCTGATGATGCCCACATGAGGCTGAGACTTATGTGAGAGTGGATGTTAAATTAATGCAAAAAATATGCGAGGCTGAACGGAAATCGAACCTATGGCCGCAGATTTGCAGTCAGTCAATCTTATAAAAATTAAGCGCTTCAACCGATAAGACCACTGCGGGTGTTTATACAGTCAATTAGAAGATATTATGACTGTGTTAAAGATACTAATTTGATCGTGGTAAATTAATTAATTTTTTCTGGTTAATTTGCAATAGTACACCGCAGAAGATTATTATGACGATGTTAAAGATACTAATTTGATCATGGTAAATTAATTAATGTTTTCCGGTTAATTTGCAGTACACTGCAGACTGCACCAAACGCCATTCACTTTTGGAAAATTCGACACCTCAATATTTGATTAAATACGAAATGTTAGTTGGACAGGTTGTTTATTGGAATTTTATTCCATTACAAGTTCTATACCTGATTATTATGATAGATAATATGTAAGTTACTATTCAAGTTTTTATTTCAAGTAATACCTAAATTTGCTCTCTATAAAAAAGGTATCTGAAGTAGTTCAACACGCTTTGATAAATATCTAGGCTGGAGTTGAATTGGTAACCATATTGAAAACTTTATGAGGACAGCATATAAAATGTACTTGCCTCGCTGTGATAAATAATGTTCAAGTTGAGTGGTAACATAGGCTATTAAAATAGTTATTCATGTATAAAGAGCGACTTTATCACCCGAGCTACGACGCGTAGCAGTGTGGTAATTTTGCGAGTGATGAAGAATTTACACTCGAATTACATACAACATTTTTACTACAAATGGAATTACATTCAAAAACTGTATAACATTTTTATAATTTTTTTTTTTTTGAGGATGAAGCCCACATAGGTCTTCGACCTGTGCGTGGGTAATGCAGGGGTGCCCACAGGGGGGGGGGGGGCTATGACGCAGACTGCGTCATTGAAATTCTTGGGGGGGTTCCAAAAAACGTTTTGGGGGGGGCGTAAAGTTGATTGAAACCGTGTTTAACGTGACAACATTCAAAAATATACTACGAAGTCACCAGATAGAATGTCAATTAATGAAAATATATTTATAATTATTATTATACAATTGAATATGAATTAGCTAAAATAGTTATGTTTAGGATTTGTGCAGGAAGTTATTATTCAAACTTAGAAAGACGCTAAGCGAGGGCTCTGAAAGTGGTTTATACAACTTTACTCTCCTTAACAGTTACTAGTTAATTAGCAGAAAGAGCAATAAGTCGATTTAAAATTATCAAAAACAGACTCAGATCAGCTATGGGAGACTCATGGTTGTCCAATCTAATGGTTCTAGCTGCAGAAAAAGATGTACTTGAGTCTATTTCCAACGAAAAAATAATTGAAAGGTTTTCTGTTTCCTCATCCCAAAGACAAAAACTTCTATATGGGGTTTAGAGAGATAGATTTAACAAGCTTAGAAGGTGCCTAGCTAACTTGTAGATGGTCACAGTCTATAAATTTAAAATGTTTGACTTCAAACTGTTGATGTTTTTCATGTATTTTACGATAACTACTTACTAATAAGTAAGAACTGCTATAGCAAAACTTACTAAATACTAAAAATTCAGTAATTTTTCATAACTATGTCTTTATTTTATTTTTGAAAGACACTTCTTTCGATTGTGTGTTGTAAATAACTATACATGAAATGTGTGCCTTTCATGTACTTCATCCATAAATAAATTCTCCCAAGATACTACACTAAGTAAATAACCTGTTGTTTAACTACTGTCCAATAAATGACTTGGTATTTTGAATTTTTGTGTTCTACAAATGAAGTTATTAACTCATTGTTTTCACTTCCTTTAAAGGAACAACTTTGTAGAATTATTTAACCTTAATGTAATTGGTACACCGAACATAAACTTATAGGTATTTCATTTTTATTGAACATTGTGTATTTGTAATAATATATTATTGTTTAAAAACCATTTAGGTTCAAATTCTTATTTAGCTATTTTGCAATTAAGTTTATTGAGCAGAAGTTCATGGATTCATTACATATTTCTTTTTTACCTTTACAAAAAAATGTTAACTATGTAAAGAATCTCAAGAAATATTACATTTTGTATATTATCGTCTGGGTTTGAATTTTTTCAATAGTTATAAAAATCTTCTTTTAGTTTTAGAAAGAATACGGGGGGCTTTTTTCGCATTATTTTTGGGGGGCCTAATTTATGAGGGGGGTTGGTGCTAAATTTAGGGGGGGGGGTGCGTCATGAGGCTTAGGGGGGGGTGCGTCATGAGGCTTAGGGGGGGTGGGCACCCCTGGGTAATGAGTGGATGAAGGTGATTGATGAGTTGGACCTACAGTTTTAGGTGGGTTCCGAACCACCGGAGAGTGATTTTACAGCAGAGAACAGTGTCATTTTTTCTGGCCAATCTAATCGGTCACCGTTACAAACGGGTCCTACGAGAACGCAGCTTATCTCTATCTGATTGAACAGATTACCTGCTACGGCTCGCGGCTATCACTTCCCGATCATTCCATACACAATGCACCATCGTTGAGGTTGTGAATAATTCATACGGCGATAATCAGCTGGCAAGCTTCAGAGTATGATAATTATCGTTTTGCATGATAATTTGATTCTTGTATGATATACGATCTGCACTTTAGTACGATAGTTTCAAAGAAATCCCATTCCAAAAAAAAACTATTTTTAAAATAATTAGAAGACAGACTTTTTATTAGAACATGGATAATTGTGAAATATGTGATGAATTTTAGACGTTAGGTTCGATAATCTAGACTGAAAGGTTGGCAACACTGGCGAGCGTAAAGCTGTCACAGCGTTTTTACTTACGTCACGTAAGCAAGCGTAAAGTACTTTATTTCTCAATCATCGGTAAACATTTGTTAATTAGTTTTCAGTACCTAAACTAATTCTTTAAGAGCAGTTGTACGAAAAAATATATGAAAATAATTCAAAGAATGTGCTGAAATAGGGAATAAATGAATTAGTATTGAATCGTCGCTTGGAAAACTGCTCCCAGTCAATCATTACTTATTTCGAATTCACTTAAAATTATAATAAGATGAAGCTCCACCTTCGCAGAAAGGGAGTCTTCCTCAATATTTTTCATCAATCTAGGCTATATAGAAACTGTGTATACGGTAAACATTCCATAGGTATTTTTCCCCGTCTTGAAAGACCAGTTCCTCAAAATAAATCGTTTTCATCCCTGATGAGATTTTCCTTTGAAGACTTGTCTGGAGCGAAATAGGAAATCGATTTTCAACCTGGAGAGGCCATGATGTTCACAAGGTGCAAAAGAGAGAGAAAACATGAGGATAGAAGAGAGAGAATGCACACGGAAAAGCACTAGAGATGTAACTGCACAGCATCTTTCGCTGAGAGAAAGAGCGCGTAGTTTGAATTATTTAATGGGACTGAATCGACTTGCTCCATAATTTAGAAAACGAATTCCACAGCTCCACTGTGTACTCATCCCTGAAGCACTTTCGGCAAAAAAAGAGTAGAAAAACACAATCGTGTTGAGTTGTTAGTCGAGGGTTCAATATTTCCAACAAAGAATTCATTTACTTGAACGTTCGGCGCTTGCTCAGGGGTCTATTAGCAGCGGATGAAGTTTTTATTATCGTCGGGGAACCCTAACGATATGCGATTAAAGACATTGGGGGAAAAGCAAGCGTGATTTGGAAACACTTTTCGTGATTTGGAAACACTTTTCGTATAATCAGGAAAACCTGGCGTCATATGAAGACACTTTCCGTGTATGGTATATTTTGCACTGTACGATAAACAATATGTGTTTCAAGATATGACCCAGTTCCAAAAGTCTAAATTTATTGATGTAGAATCACATACTACAGATGTGGGAGGAGCTGAAAAATACTAACAAAATTATAAGTTTCAGATATGTTACTTACACTTTTCTATATTTATTTCATTTTTTTCTTGCTGATTATGTTCATATAACATTCGAGTAAATTTTCAAATTAATTTCGTTAAGTGAAAAAGAATCATTTCTTTATTTTCCGAGTGAAGTTTTTTAGCAAATCTAAATTTTCAGTCTGTGTTAACCTCAATGTTTTGGACAATGTAACATATTCTATATTTGTGAAGAGAGCAGTTTTGGACTTGAGTCTGTTACTCCTTCACATTTATTGTAATTTTGTCACAATAAATAAATATTGCTTCATTTTTTCTGGCTGATGATGCCCACATGAGTCTGAGACTTCTTCGTGGGTAATGAGGTGAATGACAATACAATGGTGGACTTAATGCCTTTTGAAAGCAGAATATCTAATGCATTATAACAGAAAAAATTACCTGTTTCACCTCGGTAAAGAAAAATATCCTCAAGCTACAAAAAATTGGCATTTTGATTTATTTAGAATAATCACCATATCAAATACTATTTTGATTTATTTAGAATGATAACTATCTCAAATATTACATCCCATTACAATCATAAACGAATCATACAAAGTGATTTTGTGATTTTTGTTG
This sequence comes from Conomelus anceps, assembly GCA_948455865.1. Classification (NCBI taxonomy): domain Eukaryota; kingdom Metazoa; phylum Arthropoda; class Insecta; order Hemiptera; family Delphacidae; genus Conomelus; species Conomelus anceps. The sequence continues at coordinate 44,805,664 of OX418223.1, read as the reverse complement.
AATTTCTAATTGAACAATACGAATTCAGTCCAATTCAACAATTTCAACAAAAATATTATGAGCACACCTAATCAAACTGAAACTAGTACTTGGTTTCAAGAGCATTGAACATGCATAATTGAAATTTATCAGAAGGAACTAATATTGCATAATCTATTCATATTGCCTATTTAAAAATTTAGTATATTATGTAACCAATAGTCCAGAGACTATTCATGTTGAATATTTAATAATAAATTTGGTATATAATATAACTAATATTGCACAATCTATTCATATTTAATAATATTGTATATAAATACAACATGTAGCATAACTCTACAGCATATGTATATTACAATGTCTTTGATCTGTTCATAGTACAGAAACTCTATTATTTACACGAACCCTATCACTGGTTCATGCAACTGGTAGATAGCTTCTCTTTCACATCTGGTATTTGATCACAAATAAATCTGTTTAGTATTAAAATTCCTTTGATCTGTTCCTATATAGTGCAGAAACTCAATGTCTTCGATCTGTTAGTACAGAGTACACATAGTACAGAAACTCTATTATTCACATGTACCCTATCACTGGTTCATGCAACTGGTAGATAACTTCTCTTTCACATCTGGTATTTCATCACAAATAAATCTGTTTAGTATTAGAATTCCTTTGATCTGTTCCTAGTGCAGAAACTCAATTACTTACATGCATCCTATCACTGGTCTATGCAGCTGTCAGATCACTTCTCTTCAACATCATTTGATAGGACATGGAAAGCAAACACAACTATTGTACATTGCAACCCACAACAATATTCCCCGTTTGAATGTAAATGTAGCAGCTAAATTGCTTGCGAATGTGGATGTGAATGATCATCTAGAGATTTCCGTTCACCAGCACAAGTTTGAAACAGTAGGCCGTCTACGTTCCACTATGAAATTGATTTTCCCTGATGGAAAGGCCTATAAGCTCTCGAAACCAGAAGCTCGTACATGAAATTTACTCGCCGAGTCAGGCGTGCAGTCTGGAATCACCATCACAATGGCGAATGTTATTACAGGAGATGCAGGACTCTCCGTTCCACCAAGCTTATTACTATGATCTGCGATAACTTACATAACCTAGCCCTTTATTGTACCTATAGGGAGCAAATTGTGTATGGGAGAATTTAACATAAAGTGCATATTTCACCACTGTATAGTTTACATCACATTACGCTTTATCTACAATATGCACTGCCATAATCCGCTTTGCTTCCTTATCTGTCCTTTATCGTCATATCCTTCTTTTCAGAAGGATAAATCTATATATATATATATATATATATAAATGAATGTCTGCGTGTATGTATGTATGTTCCCTATAGACTTCAAAACTACTTGACAGATCGGCATGAAACTTTGGGAATATGTTGTGTGAATATTGGGGATGGTTTCTGACCATAACTTTTAATAGGGGGGCTGATAATTATTATTAATTAATTCATTTTACAGACCTAACCTACTGAACTTGCCGGCCAAACAGCTTAAAGTAACAGCTGATAGAAGTCAACAGTTTTTAATCATATGGCAGGCCCCTTAGCGGCGTTATTTACGCTGTCTTTGAACAGCAAAAGACTTTGCACTTTGCATGTAGGCTACCATGCAATCGGAGCCTTGCAGTATGTAGGAAACATATGACTGGGTATGATGAAATGTAATTATGCCAGGTTGATGACATCTGTTAACCAAGGCAGCTAGAAATTTGATATGCAGCCTCAGCGGGAGGTGGCGAATAATAAAATCAAGGAGAATTTTTATGAGAATGCAGCAACGCGCGTTGGGCCAGCTAGTAAATCAATAAAGGAGAAATTGCTATTTAAACTGCCTGGTAGGATAGACTACTGTATTTAGTATCTTTTATCTTTATCTTATTTTAACTCTATCTTATCTTATTTTTTTATCTTTTATCTTTTTTTTAATGATGTTTTATCTTTTTATCATTTTTTGAGAACCACTGCCATTTTAATCTTTGCTTTCTTATTCTTCCTTAATATTCACATTCATCTTTTCAAGCTTGACGGTCAATGGAGGTGAAACGGAGAATATAATTTTTACACTTCGGAATAATTTAAGCATTGAACACCAGGAGTCCCTGAAACCAGTTATTAGGAATTATGCTGGATAGCAAGCTGACCTGGAGTGGCCATATAGATTATTTATGAAAAAGTTAGTCAGAGTTGTGTTTCTTCTTAGGAAACATAAATGTTGCATTCCTGGATTTCTTGTTCCATGACGAACTGCGTTGTTAATATTAACTTCTCAAGTGAATTCAACGACTTGCAGTCAAATTATGCAGATAAACACTCCTATATTTTTAATTTGACTGCAAGTCGTTGAATTCACTTGAGAAGTTAATAAAATGTTGCGTTGGTAAGGAAGTATTGATTCACCTATTATGGTCCATGTTGTTCATACATTTTCGATTAATGTCTACTAGAGAGAAGAATTTTTAAAACAGAGATCGATCCAAAATCCTATATTTTTCTTGCATGGAACCGCATTAAATCAATAGAATTTAAATTGTCCATAGATTCACTAACGAGGCTCGAAGCTCATTACATCTTTCTGATAACGAATGAATTGATTGTTCGAGTTTATTCATGCTTGGATGAAGATTACTATGTCAGTTTATCCTCATTAAAATGAGAGATTGGGACAAGACGAGGAAAAACACATAAAGAGAGGAATAAATAGATAGAGATGTAGGAGGGAAAGAGTGAGAGTATAGGCTATTCGGTGGCGATCAGGCGTCATTTAGTTCATGCTGGCGTTCGCCACTCCCAACTCTTCTATCAATCGATTATTCAGAAGGTTCACCCTGTTTATCTGCATCGTTTGTTAAGTGGATTGATGAATACTTGATGATATGCAGCTGTTTTCACGCCATAACAGTGCTAGTACCGGGAAATACATCGTTGGTAAAAAAACAGTGGACATAATTGGATAAAATGACCAAAAAAGCGGAATTTTGTCTTCGGTTTCGCCAAAATTTGACAAAAGTTTTTTTTGAGGATGAAGCCCACATAGGTCTGAGACCTGTGCGTGGGTAATGGGTGATGGTGATTAATCAAGGTCAAAGTCGAGAAATATTCCAAGACTCCAGACTCATCGACCAACATTCTTTGAAGCAAATACGGAGCACATGAGTCGGAAAATTTTAAATGCTCTGCCAAATGACATCTTGAGCATCAAGGCGGTTCAGCAATTCAAAAAGCAATTAAAGAATTGGTTGCTGGACAAATGCTTTTATAGTTTATCGGAGTTTTGCCTCCATGAGTTCCCAAATTTTTATCTGGAACTTTGAACTTTATCTTTTATGTAATAAGTGATGAGATTTATGTAACTTAAGACCAAAGACAATATGAATTATATGTATTTATCTGTGATATAACTGTAATGAGGTTTATCTGTAATCACATTGAGTATATGTAATGAAGTTTGCAAAACTATCTGTGATTGTACATGCAAAAATAAATATATTATATTATTATTGAGTTGGACCTACAGTTTTAGGTGGGTTCCGAACCACCGGCTTTTAGCATAGTGTAGACGTAGCTTAACAGCAGAATAAAAATCCTAAATCTTGATCAAGTAGTTACATGAATTAAAATGTAGCTGAAAATCTCCGCGCTCCATCTATTCCCAATAATTTTATTTGGAAGAATATAAAGCCTAATGATGAACTGTGGAAGTTATCAGCAGATTTTCCAGCTTAGCGCTGACGGAGGGGGGGGGGCATGAGGCCTACTGCCAAATTGATTACATTGTTGTAGAGAGCGATTAACTGGCCATTATCCATCATCAAGGATTAAGCTGGGGATTCAGCTCACGCAACTGAAACACCATTAGGAGATAGAAAAATTAAAACGCCAATTTTTCAATTTTCTGATTAAAGTTACATCGATATTACGAGGAAGTTTTTGTTAAAGTTTCTAATGAACTTAATGGATTCCTTCTACTGAACGTGAACACTAGCGTAAAATCATAATTGAATCGGTCATTTGAGAAACAACATAAGTCATTTTTTTGTCAAATTTAGTTAGATGCGGAATGTGATTCTTCATGAATGATTACATCGATTCCCCTCATAAACAACATAAGTCAAAGCTTCCTTCACTGGTTAATAGGACTCTCGGAAAATACGTTCCGTGGAGAAACAACACAAGTCCTGACTCATGTGGTTTCTCAAGGGAACAGCTGATCTCGCTTACTGCCGGAAGCAATAAGTAAGGTTATGTTTGTCTGACGCGCGCTAATCATTGTCATTGCTAGATTTTCTCATGTCAAGAGTGATAGTTTTTCTCAATTATGGACAATACTGAAGTAGTTGAACACTCACAAAAGAAGAGGAAAAAAGGTGTGAGAAATAAACAGGACTATGCATCTGAGATTATTAAAAAATCAAGAGTGTCAGGAAATGCATACATCAACAATTCAGGCAAACCAGTTATGGAGTTGCAACCAGGAGTCGATTGCAAGTAAGTTATTCACATTTTTCTACAATTAATATGTTTTATTATTTCTCACCATCATCATTCAAGTAGGCCCTATTCCAATTTCAATATGATATACATAGCCCAGAACTAAGTTTAGGTAGCTTTTCATAGGGTGATGGTAGGTTATTTTGAGCCAGTTTCTACTATGAATTTCTACTATGAAAATGAATAAAATGATTTATTTCCTACCAATATGAAACATGTGACTTCATTTCTACAGCAGGATTGATACAGAGACTCAACAGGCTTTTCATCCTTTACTAGATTTAAAAAAAGAATTATTCTATTGTCTGTGCAAACGTAAATATGTAAATACGTAAATATGGGCATATTGTTATCATGTTTCAGTTCACTTTACATTTTGATTTTTTCAAAACTACATGCTGCTTTTGAACAACAGTTTCTGTGCGAATTGGTAGCTCTCATAAGCTTAATATACTACAAACTAAGGTTTGCATTGACTATTATGTATATAATGGTATGGGGTACTTTCCTGTTGGACGTCACGTCTACTCATTTAGGTGATCCTAACTCACGTTAGGCCTAAGACAGGTTTGTTAGGAATGGAATAGGTTAAAATTCGTTGAGTACCAAAGTTTTAAGGTACTTAAAGATCAAGTTACATTAAAAGTTTGTAGGCTCAGTTAGGTTAGGTTGAGTAGACATGACGTCTAACAGGAAAGTACCCTTTATGGATCAATATTACTGCTATAACCCTGTCATAGTATTGGATAGATCACTATCATCTATTATATCAATTGATATTTTGTTTCAGGTGTCGTCGGATGTGCTACATCAAAGTATCAGAGGAAAATCGTCTTGGTGTTTTTCAAAACTTCAGGAGCATGAACTCTAAGAATGAGCAGGACAACTACTTACAATCACTAATTTCAGCATCTGAGGTGAAACAACGAAGAAGAAGAAAGCCAGAAGAAGAGTCCAATAAACCAGAAAGAGGTACTTCATTCATTTACGAGATATCAACATCCTCTGGCAAGCACCAGGTATGTAAAACAGCATTTATTAATATTCATGCCATCACAAATGAGCGCATAAGGAGACTCACATCTTTGCTGAAAGAAGGGAAAACACCTACTGATAAGCGAGGAAAAAATACTCCAGGAAACGCAAAGCCTGGTTTTGTGTTGGATGCTGTTAAAAAACATATTGCAAGCTTTCCTGTTAAAATAGCTCATTACAGCTCTAGAGAGTATACGTATCTCAGTGAACAATTGAATGTTCTACAAATGTACAACCTTTTCAAAGAAGAAAACCCACAAATTGACATTGGGTACAAATTTTACCTTAAAATTTTCAAAGAAGACTTTTCTCTTTCTTTTGGCAGACCACAAGTTGACACTTGTTGTACTTGTGAGGAGCTGACTGTTAAAATAAAGAGTAAATTTTTGAATGAAGTAGCAAAACGAGTGCATGTTGCTGAAAAATTGGTTCACGTTAGGCGTGCAAACAAATTGTATTCCAAAATGAAAGCTATTAAAGAGATGATGGCTACTCAGTCCAACATTGGAGCAATTTGCATCGACTACATGCAAAATGTGTCACTACCAACGGTCCCAGTGCAAGAGACATTCTACCTCCGCCAACTGACGGTCTCTGTGTTCTGCATCCACAATTTGAGAGATGACAGTGTTGTTTTATTCTTGTATCATGAGGGGATTGCAACTAAAGGCCCAAATGAAGTTACTTCATTCATCATGGACTACCTCAAAACTTCATTGAAAGATATAGAGCATTTACACATTTTTTCTGATGGTTGCTCGGCTCAGAATAAAAATCATACTTTATTGAGGGCAATCAATTCACTAGTCTCTCTTGGAAAGCTCAAATCAGCAGAGCAATATTTTCCCATCCGAGGTCACTCCTTTTTACCCTGTGACCGAGACTTCGCTGTGATCAAACGTAAGCTCAGAAAATTTGATAGAGTTTTTACCGTAGAGGAGCTGGCTGCAATAATTTCTAGTGCACCAAAAAAAAACAATTTCTCTGTGATTATTCCAAAGACAGATGAAATTATTGATTACAAATCTTGGTGGCCAGCTCTCTACAAGAGGAATGTCTTGTCAGAGGAGACAAGGGGGAAAAATATTCATAAAAATGACAAAGTATCTTTTAAAATAAGCCAATTTATGCATATTTCTCACACATGTGAAAAACCAGGAATTATAAAAGCACGAAATTACATAGATGGTATCCAAGTTCACACATTTGATCTGCGTGGTTCAAAAAGGTGTCAACTGACACTGCCACAAAACCCTGCCTATCCTCAGGGGTTGATACCAATAAATAAAAAGAAAATGAAGGATTTGGAGAAATTCAAGCCATACATTCCAGATGATGATTCTATTAAAAGTTTCTATGATGATATCTTCACTTGGCCAACAATTGAAAATGAAACAGCATGTGAAGCAGATTTTATGGACTGAAATTGAATGAATTTAATTCCATGTATGAATATAAAATCAATATAACTACGGTAATAAGAGAATTCAATTAACATACTTTCTCAATAAAATTAATTAATTCTGATTTAAAAACTCATAACCTGTTTTATTCTAATCCTTCACTTCTTTTATTCTCCTGATTGATGCTGATAATATCGTTTTGAGACAGAATAAAAACTCATTTTCTTGAGAAACACCATAAGTCAATTTTTTTCAAAATCATTTAGTAATGAACCAATAGGAATTTAGGTCTGCACTTGCATTCAAAGTGTGTCTAAATGGTATAAGCAACATATACCCAAATTTCAAGCTTCTATAATCAGTATGATGAGTATGATGAAGTTTTTTCCTTCTACTGAAAAACTTAGAATTTTGACTTATGTTGTTTCTCAAATGACCGATTCAATTGTTCTGTATGACGCATGAAAATCATGATTATTATTCTGTAAGTGGAGTCAGATAAACTATCAAAATTCGAAATTATATCTTAAATAACCTAGTTATTCCAAATATTTAAGATGTAGTGACGACGATTAAAAATTAATTGAACAAGTTGATGGAGCTCAAGTGGTTTTCTCAATACTGTACCTATTTCCCAAAAACGTTTCTCCCCCAGGGGCAGATTTCAATAATTAAATCTCAGTATTGTATGAACTGGTTTCATCGTTTTATAATGGCCCAACTTTATATGATATTATTATTATTTTTATTATTATTATTAAATTAATTATTATATATAATTAAATTAAATACAGTTATTAAATATATTAAATTATTATTATTAAATCTCAGTATTGTATGAACTGGTTTCATCGTTATAAATATAAGAGGCATAACTTTATATGATATTATTATTATTTATATTATTTTCTTTTCTATTGCTACTGCTCGAACCATAAAATAATATGATATTATTTATATAATAATACTTCTAAAACTAACGTACTTGGTCTGTTGGACATTCAACCAACAAAATTCTTACATTACTGATATCTGATATTGAATGAACAATCGAAAACTGTAATCCATTCAACTGTAATCCGTTTTGGTGTTGGTAATGGTGAAATTGTGGTAGTTATCCATAATGAATAAGATAGATGTTGGCCAAGCCTCTTTCATTATTAAAATATGAGATAGCCTACTATAGTATCGACTGTTATATCATCTTCAATCTCAATAAACTTATGATTGTTTAATTCTCAATAAAAATGATTGTTTATTGAGATTGAAAATTATATAACAGTAGAGACTATAAGCTGTCGTTTTTTATTTAATAATTGGAGTGGTTTGTACAACTTGTCTTATTCATTAGTTCCTCACCAGTCGCATTCAAACTTGGAAATATAATTTTATATAAAAATAATTTATTAATTTCGAATTCCTTTAATTACTATTACTTTATACTGAAGACTTCCGCAATGGCGGATATTGACAACAGCATTGAACAGCTGATGGGAATCGATGAATGCTACTGTACAAAAATATCAGTCACCACCGGGAATCGAACCACGGACCTCTCAATTGCCGGTTGAGCGACCTTAACCACTAGACCATGGAGACCTTTCTGTACAGCAGCATTCATTTTCAACTTGGCCATATCGGCTCGTATCTCACAAGTTAGTTTGAAGTGACTGACAATTGAATAAACTGACAAATATACATAAACAGAATTTATTAATTTCGAATTCCTTTAATTACTATTACTTTATACTGAAGACTTCCGCAATGGCGGATATTGACAACAGCATTGAACAGCTGATGGGAATCGATGAATGCTACTGTACAAAAATATCAGTCACCACCGGGAATCGAACCACGGACCTCTCAATTGCCGGTTGAGCGCCCTTAACCACTAGACCATGGAGGCCTTATAATTTTATAATTTAAATAAATCTTTATAATGTAGAAATACGAAGAGAGCTCAATATATTCTCCAAACTGCAGAGTTGAAGAGAATCGTCAACACTGGAGAGAACATCTTGAAAGAATGAAGATCGGTAGAATTCCCAGAGCAGTCATCTCTTACAAGCCAGAAGGTAAAAGAAGTATCGACAGGCCAAGAAAAAGATGGGAAAATGTTTGAAGTCGGAACAGGTATTATTGCCTAATCCATGAAAAAAGACGACGACAAATAAATCTTTATAATTATGGAAACTTCCTGAAATAGTAGGTCCACCATGTTCCCCATAACATGGCTCAAACGGCGAAGTGGAACTACCCGTAAGAGCCTCACCAATATAAAAGCCAAACGCTTATTTTTATTATTCAGATAAAGTTCAATAATTTTTAATTTTATATTATAAATTTAATTTTCTGGTGCTCAGATCATGTGTTGAAAAATAAGCGACTCCTGTACAGCCATACCTACCCAATTTTATAATTTAAATAAATCTTTGTAATTCAAATAAATGTTTATAATTTAGAGTTTTATTTTTACAAATACAATTTTTCTGTTGCTCATGTGTTGAAGTTACTAGTTTCTATCTAGCCACCCCAAACTTGATAATTTGAAACTATAAACAGTGAAAGTTAAAAAACTTGTCAGATTCAGATTTCTCTCTTATCAACTTCAAAAAGTGACATACTTGATCCTTTTGAATCAGGTTACAAGATATTATCATCTCCACAGAGAAAACTTGATCTTTGCCCTTTAAAAATCGCAACTCGTGGAAGGCGTACATGTAAATTTTTTCAAATGTCAAGTGTATCATGACGTCGACGACGATGATATCGACGCGTTTTTTTCGGCGCCGTAATGAGATCAACGAACGGTTGAGGGCGACGGAATAATTTAGATAATGCACACTCGGGAATTTTATCAGCGTTTCCATCCTGCTTTGTCAAGCACGGTACCAGCGCCTTGTAGCCTGCAAGAGCTACCTCTTTACATTCTCCATCAACGAGGAATTGAGGTTAATCGACACATGCGTAATCAGAATGATCTAATCTAAGGAAGAAAACTGACTTCTTCGCAGAAGGGGTGACTTGAAGGTGTTATTTAGAGATTGAAACGACAATCTGAGACATTCATTCACACAGTAAATGCTGGTTTTCGACATAAAGTTTAATTTTCTTCTAATTTTGTAATCCAGTGTCACAAGAAAATGCTATATCTCTATTACTCAACAACTAGCCCAGTCATGTGACAAAATTTATTTACTTCATTCATTTTTCCCACTAGCGAGAAAGTTTTACTTTTCCTGGTGATGCCTTTAAATTTATTTAATGTAAACTTGTTTATGCTTTATCTTATGCTTTTTTATTTATTTTGAATTTAAGTCTACTCTGCATTTTTGGGAATAAATTATTCTTATTTATACGTCAAGTTTTTTTAGTCGTAATGATTAATATTCATATTTCGGAAAGAATCAGGAACTGCACTTCAAAGTGAAATTTCTAGTTAAACTTGGTCACAATCTAACATTTGGATTTTTTTAATTGAAAATTTGTGAAGAAAGCAGGAGTAAGCTGTGACTATTGTATCTTTACTTGATTGACTTTTTGTAATAAATGAAGAAATAACCCAATAGTTTAAATTAGAAGCTAGATTTCAATTCAATCAAGACAAATTTGATCCACAATGGAAGGTCACAGTATTTTTAGGCCTGAGAGGAGAAAGTATTTAATATTACAGTATTCTATAGTAGTATTGTAGAAGTATTGGAAAAAATTGAAAATCAAGAAGCAAGACAGCATTTTCCAGAAAACAATCAATATTTCTGATACTCATGAACCAATAGAGAACTTTCAGGAAATATTCTGCGAAGTTCATTTCTGCAGTAAATTATCAGAAATAATATGATGATAAAACAGATCAAGCTGGAAAGCTAAATAAATTCATTTTAATTTACAGAAGACTTTATAACATGAAAATTCAGGAGTTGTAATATGGATGATCTCAACGTTCTCAACCCTTTTTACTAGAATTTGATCCACACATTTAGGGTAAGAAGTTTGACATCAATGCAATTGATTGGGAAGTGGTAGCCGAGAACCTTAGCAGGTATCTGTTCAATCAGAGAGATAAGCTACAAGACTCTTGGACTATATTTGTAAGAGTGAACGATTGGATTGGCCAGCAAAAAAGACTATTCTCTGCTGTAAAATCACTTCCCCGTGGTTCGAAACCCACCTAAAACTGTAGGTCCAACTCATCAATCACCATCATCCAATTCATTACCCACGCACAAGTCTCAGACCTATGTGGACTTCATCCTCCGAAAAAGAAAACAAAATTCACTGGCATTTTATCGATATTTAGAGTATGAAGCTGCACCTAAAAGTAAATACATAAGGATTTATTGTGGCGAAAAATCAGGATAGAAGTCAAAAAGCAATTTAGAATAAATTATTGTAGATAAAAACTATTATATAGAAAAAATCAGAAGTTGAAGAGCAGTATGAACACAATCCATTTCACTGGAATTGGTCCACACTAAGTGGTTAGAATTTTTTTCCGGAGGATGAAGCCCACATAGGTCTGAGACCTGTGCGTGGGTAATTAATTGGATGATAGTGATTGATGAGTTGGACCTACAGTTTTAGGTGGGTTCCAAACCACCGGGAAGTGATTTTACAGCAGAGAAAATAGTCTTTTTTGCTGGCCAATCCAATCGGTCACCGTTACAAACATGACCAGGAGATTCGTAGCTTATCTCTGATTGAACAGATACCTGCTACGGCACTCGGCTATCAAGAGAAAACAATAGATAAAAAAAAGAGAAAACTTCAACAGTCAAGAAGCAATAGACAACTAGCACTGTGGTGGGAAGAGACTTTGATGGTTTCTGAGCCCAATTCGTAGCAATCAGTGAAGAGCCCTGCTGAATACTGGTGCTTTGGTCACGTGACCTGGTGGCTGCTGGAGTGGGTGGGCAGGGGCAAGTTGCGGCCCTTTGTCCACAGAAAAGACTTCGTCCGGCACGGCACGGCACGGCACGGGACGGGACGGGACGGGAGTCTGAATTATTCAGGCGCTGCTCCACTGATCTTTGAATGGAAACGCATTTACAGATTCCGATCAGGTTCGCTCAGCTGCGCACTTTTTGCGCTTCAAAGGGTAGTGAGCACATTAGCGAGGAGAAGGAGGAGGTGTAGGAGAAGAAGAGGAAGAATATGATGGAGGAGGAGGGGATAACAACTAGAAAATGAAGGAGAAGAACAGCAAGAAGGTAGAGGAGGAGGGGGAGAATAAGAAAAACGAGAAGGAGCAATAAGAGGAGGAGGAGGGGTAAGAGGATGAGTAGGAGGAGGGGATTAGGAAGAAGGTGGAAGAGGAGGGGATAACAACTGGAAAATAAAGGAGAAGAACAACAAGAATAAGCAAGAAGAGGAGAAGGAGGAGGGGTAAGAGGAGGAGGAGGAGTAAGAGGAGGAGTAAGAGGAGGGGACGAGGAAGAAGGTGGAAGAGGAACAGAAGAAGTGGAAGAAGCAAGACGAAGAAGAAGAAACAGAACAACAAAAAGGCAGAGGAGAAGGGGGAGAACAAGAAAAGCAAGAATGAGTGAGAAGAGGAGAAGGAGAAGTGAGAGGGGGAGTAGGAGGAGGGGATGAGGAAGAAGGTGGAAGAGGAACAGAAGAAGTGGAAGAAGAAAGACGAAGAAGGAGAACAATAAGAAGATGGAGGAGGAGGAGGGCAAAGCAACTAGAAAATGAAGGAGAAGAACAAGAATGAGCAAGGAGAGGAGGATGAAAAGGAGGAGTAGGAGAAGGAGGAGGAAGAGGAAGAAGAACAGAAGAAGTAGAAGAACAAAGAAGAAGAACAAGAAATATAAATGGACTAGAATGAAGGAGAATACGAAGAAGACAGGAGAAGGAAATAAGATTACATAATGAGAAGAAGAAGAGGAATAACAAGAATACAGGAGGACTAGAGGAGGAGATGGATAAGGAGGAGGAGAATTAGGGAATGAGGAGGAGGGAGTAAGGGAGGTAGGAGGAGGAGGAAGTGGATAAGAAGAAGGAGAAGGTGGAGAATGATAAGAAGACGAATAAAAAGAAAGGGAGGAGGAAAAGACAAACAGCAACAAGATGGCGAAAGAGGAGAAGAATGAGAATAACAGAAAGCGACAAGTAAAAAACAGGAGAGGAAATTAAGAAAAAGAAGTATTGAAAAAGAATGGGATGAAGGAGAAAAATACAGAAGGAAGAGACAAAAACAACAGAAGGAGGAGAAGAATAATAATAATAATTATAAAAAGAATAGAAGGGGAAGAAGAGGAAAAATACCAAGAAATATAGAAGTGGACTGGGATGATGGAGAATAAGAGGAAGACAGGAGAATGAGATAAGAATGCATGAGGAGAAGAAGACGAATAAGAAGAAGACAGAAGAAGAAAGGAGGAAGAAGCAAAAGAACTAGAAGAAGAAGTAGGAAAAGTAAATGAAGTAAAAGAAGAAGGAGTAGGAGGAGGAGGAGGGGGGAGGAGGTGGAGGGGGGAGAGGAGGTGGAGGGGGAGAGGAGGTGGAGGGGGGAGAGGAGGAGGGAGAGGAGGAAAAGCAAAAGAAGTAGAAGAAGGAGGAAGCTAGCAGATATCTGTTCAATCAGAGATAAGCTACGAAACTTTTGGGCGCTCTTTGTAAGGGTGACCGATTGGATTGGCCAGCAAAAATGACTCTGTTCTTTGCTGTAAAATAACTTCCCGGTGGTTCGGAACCCACTTAAAACTGTAAATCAAACTCATTAATCACCATCATCCAATTCATTACCCACGCACAGGTCTCAGACTTTTGTGGGCTTCATCCTCCGAAAAAAAAAGACAGAAGAAGAAGAAAGGAGAAAGAAGCAAAAGAAGTAGAAGAAGACGAAGACAGAAGAAGAAGGAAGAGAAGTAAAAGAAGGAGGAGGAGGAGGGAAAGCAAAAGAAGTAGAAGAAAACATGAAGAAGACGAAGAAAGAGAAAAAATACGACGAATAAGAAGACAGGAGGAGGAAAAGACGAACAACAAGATGGAGGAAGAGGAGAAGATTGAGTGGAAGAACAATAAGATCACAACAAGTGGCAAATAAAAGATGGGAAAAGGAGAAGATGAAGAAGAAGTATATAAGTTGAAGGAGAAGAATAAAACGACGGTGTAGGAGGAGTAACAGGATGAAAGTGAGAAGTTCTACTTTCGGAGGCAGTGAGGACGTGACTGATGAGTAGGCAGATCACTCGCTACTTTTATCAAGTAGCAGCAACAGCCGACACGTTAAATTGTTACAAACAGTTCTCAGCTGCAGATGTTTGTGTCAGCCGATTTCCATTAAACCCTGCACTAGTTGCGATAGCCGTCATTGCGTCACCATTCTAACGCAGTAGATTCTAACGAAAGTCTCTTCTGCGACAACAGAATCTATCAATCTTCCGACAAAACAATATAAACAGTACGGTACATCACCATTCTAATTCCATTCTTCTCTATTCTAACGCAGTGGCGTAGCAAGAACTTTTGGCACCCGGGGCGGTATTTCAACTTGTCAAACAACTCCCCCCCCCCTCTCAACCAACTCACACATAGTTAACAAACCATATGGTAAAAAATAGATAAAATAAGGTACTGAGATGAATAAAGGTACTTGGTTTGACAGTTATAAAAACCATCAATCAAAAAAAAACTCAATCAAATTTAAATTTAGAAGTAGAAATTGTTACCTGCTGTCAGCCAACAAAATAGATGTTTCTGATTAACAAAATGGCGGCCTCTAAAAGACTGAACTATGATGGAGTGCTGCCATTGGCTGTTTACTGAGACATGTCACATCCACTTTTAACAATGAAAGGAACTAACCAATGAGAGCCAAAAATAACCAAAGAATGGAAAACATGTGAAAATAGTTATTATTATGAGCGTCAAATTCCCTTGTACGGAAATGGCTAAGTATTTACCTTGGAGGCTTTGCTAGGTCCTTATTTCTGCCATTTTCCCAAAACTTTTCCATTCTAGCCGATGTAGCTTTTCTTCTTTCTTGAGAAAATATCACATTCCTTCTCTTAATTTCGATTGGGCGTATCTCCCACTTTTCAACACTTTTCCTACATCTGTTCTTGTCAAATACATCATCCTTAATTCCTGCATTAGATAAGTCTTTCTGTACATTTTTGATCCAATTTCCTCCCATTTTTGACTTTTCATGTAAAACACAATTCTCTTTGATATTCGATCGCCTAGGAGTCTCATCAAATGTTCATAGAATTTTAGTCTCCTTCTCTTGATATTGTCTGATATTTTTGAGTGTTTTTCCACTTCAGAGTTCTTTTGTATCCTTCTTCTGTTTTTCTGGGGCCAATTATCTTCCTGATGATTTTTCTTTCTGTTTTACATAAATCCACAATTCCCAGTTTGGTGTTTAATGCCAAAGTTTCACTTGCATACAAAAATGCAGGTTTTATTACTGTGTTGTATGTCTTATTTTGGATTTTGTTGATAGACATTTTTTGTTGTAGATACTCTGTACCAAGCCAAATCCTTTTTGTGCTTTATTCACTCTATCTCTTAGGGACGTTTTATCAGAGATAATTTCTCCCAGATATCTAAAGGAGGTGAAATTGTTAATTTTCCCATATTTCGTATCTATTCTTTTCAGCTTAAGATTGGGACTTGTGGTAAACACCGTTTTTTCAAAGGAAATTAATAAACCAAATTTTTCTGCAACTTCTTTCAAGGTTTCAATTTGTCTTTTTGCTTTTTTTTCTTCTGCAAAGATGACTAAATCATCTGCAAAGGCCAAGTGTGGAATTTTAATCCCTGATTTCTGTATTCCCAGGATCACTGGGTCCCAACCTCCTGTCTGTTTAGTTTGTTCTCCCATTATAGCTCTAGTGGTGTATGACACGTCAATGCAATTTCAGTTACATAGCCATTAGGTTACAGCAGGTACAGTCGTCAACTTACTATAAAAAATGTAGGAAACTTTTTTAATTTTATTTCAAGTGCTAAACATGGAGCATTGCACACGTATCTCGTCTTGGCCCAAGACAAGTGTAAAAAAGCCAAGGAAATCAAGGTGTGTTGCCAGATTTACAGATTTTTCTCAATATCGGACATTTATATCCAGCAAAACACCAGCCCAAGCACTGTGTTGTTATTTTTAAATAAACTATGTGCAATTTTTGCATCTCATTTTGCTGCAACCTAAGACTGAAAATAAAACACCTAATATTTGAAGTATTCAAGATTAAAGAGAAGTCATAGTGCAGTTATTCAAACATCTATGATAGAAAAGAATAAAATAAGGTATTGAGATGAATAAATGTACTAGATTTGGCAGATATAACAATCTTAAACTTATTCTAACTAAAATTTTAATTTAGAGGTAGCAGCAAATTCCTTAACCTAATAGGCCTATAGGCCAACAAAATAGATGTTTCTGATATTCTGATTAACAAAATGGTGGCCTCTAAAAGGCTGAAATATGATGGAGTGCTGCCATTGGCTGTTTACTGAGACATGTCACACCCACTTTCAACAATGGGAGGAGCTAACCAATGAGAGTCAAAAGTGAACAAGAATGGAAAACATGTGAGAATAGTTGAAAGAAAAGAAGCCATAGTGCAGTTATTCAAACATCTATGACAGAAAAAAAAATTAAATTTGGTACTGAGATAAATAGAGGTTCTAGACATGGTAGTTATAACAATCTTTAACTCATTCTAACTAAAATTTAAATTTAGAAATAGCAGCAAATTCCTTAACCTACCATTGGCCAATAAAATAGATGTTTCTGATCAACAAAATGGTGGCCTCTGAAAGGCTAAACTATAATGGAGTGCTGCCATTGGCTGTTTACTGAGACATGTCACATCCACTTTCAACAATGGGAGGAGCTAACCAATGAGAATCAAAAGTGAACAAGAATGGAAAACATGTGAAAATAGTTGAAAGAAAAGAAGCCATAGTGCAGTTATTCAATCATCTATGATAGAAAAATAGATAAAATAAGGTACTGAGATAAATAAAGGTACTAGATTTGGCAGTTATAACAATCTTGAAACTAATCTAACTAATATAAATTTAGAAGTAGCAACAAATTCCTCAACCTACTATTGACCAAAATATAGATAAAACACCTAATATTTGAAGTATTCAAGATTAAAGAGAAGTCATAGTGCAGTTATTCAAACATCTATGATAGAAAAGAATAAAATAAGGTATTGAGATGAATAAATGTACTCGATTTGGCAGATATAACAATCTTAAACTTATTCTAACTAAAATTTTAATTTAGAGGTAGCAGCAAATTCCTTAACCATTGGCCAATAAAATAGATGTTTCTGATCAACAAAATGGTGGCCTCTGAAAGGCTGAACTATAATGGAGTGCTGCCATTGGCTGTTTACTGAGACTTGTCACACCCACTTTTAACAATGGGAGGAGCTAACCAATGAGAGTCAAAAGTGAACAAGAATGGAAAACATGTGGAAATAGTTGAAAGGAAAGCTTTAGTGCAGTTATTCAAACAACTATGATAGAAAAAAAATAAAATATGGTATTGGGATGAATAAAGGTACTTACTAGATTTGGCAGTTATAACAATCTTAAACTTGAACTAAAATTTAGATTTAGAAGTGACAACATATTCCATAACCTACAATTGGCCAACAAAATGGCGGCCTCTAGGAGGCTGAACTTCAATGCAGTACTATACTGAGACATGTCACACCCACTTTCAAAAATGGAAGGAGCTAACCAATGGGAGTCTAAAGTGAACAAGAATGGAAAACATGTGGAAATAGTTGAAAGAAAACAAGCCATATTGGTAGTGCAGTTATTCAAACATCTATGATAGAAAAATAGATAAAATAAGGTACTGAGATAAATAAAGGTACTGGATTTGGCAGTTATAACAATCTTGAAACTAATCTAACTAATATAAATTTAGAAGTAGCAACAAATTCCTTAACCTACTATTGACCAAAATATAGATGTTTCTGATTAACAAAATGGTGGCCTCGAAAAGGCTGAACTAAGATGGAGTGCTGCAATTGGCTGTTCACTAAGACATGTTACACCCACTTTCAACAATGGGAGGAGCTAACCAATAAGAGTCAAAAGTGAACAAGAATGGAAAACACGTGGAAATAGTTAAAAGAAAAGAACCCAAAGTGCACTTATTCAAAGATCTATGATGAAAAAATAGATAGAATAAGGTAATGAGTTCTAATGCTAGTGTCTTCTGTGACAACAGAATCTATCAATTCTCAGACAAAACAGCATATACAATATGGTACTATAGTCGATTTTAATGGCGAATTTCCAGTAACTAATTTTTGATCAATATCAAAACAATTGAGAGGGTTACTATCAATTAATAGAATTCAATCAACGATAAAATGAGACTATAGATACTCAATATTGGTTCAGAATTAACGTTTATTTTTTCTTATTTTTTTAGTACAAATCATGCAAATTCTTAGCCTATGATTTTCAAGAGATACATGTCATTTATGAATTCAACTTCTCATTTGAATTCATTGAATCCAATTCAACTTCATTATTTACCCAATTTTTTTCAATTTTATAACTATATTTGAATCGTTCAATCCACGCTGGACAACTCATATTCTCCAACCCGCTATACCTATATATTGTTCCATCAAGATCTACGATGTAAATATAGAATATTTTAGACTAAAAATATGTTAATATAACCTACTGCTCTTAAAATAGTAACCTGCTGGCTAATATATTATTAGAGTCAACTCATATCAAATCAAAATGGACTAGAGCTTATTGACTCGAAAAAGTCCCAAAGCATTACTTCAGCCAAGAGATTCTGAAATTTAATGATATTTCCATAAAATATGACTTCAAGAAGATACAATTTCAATGTCACATAAGTTCTCTAGCACGGAAAAATATTGGATTCTGGGATTCAGAATTATTGTTCGCTTTCAGATAAAATTAATTGCGGTTCAAGACGTTCAGATGCTAACTTGTTAATTTATCAAAATCCTATAAACTTGCACTATACTTGCACTTTATTGTAAATAAATAATGAGAATAAAAATATTCAACTAAGTTACGAAAATGGGAATTTATGAGAGTATTATTCTAGATTTTGCTGAACATTTTAAGAAGCTAGTTGGCCTAAAACTGTCAAAATCTGAAATCATTGAGAACAGGGCCTATATGCTACAGTCTATCAAATAGTTTACGGAATTACAATTGAAATACATTTTTTTTTTAATGTACAAATCTGAAAGATCATTGCTAATTTTAAAATTGAGATTCGAATTTGTTGAAAATAACTCAACCAAAAACGTTGCATTTGAGTCATGAGGCAAATGAGATAAAAATGACAAGAAGCATAATACATACTCAATAATAAGACAATCAAATAATAATAATAATAATTATTATTATTATTATTATTATTGAGACTCATGAAATAATCAAGAATCAAATCCAGAGCGTCTACCTTGATATGCAATTTCAAATTTGAATAGAATGTCAAACACGCAATCACAATCATACAGTTGAATTAGGAAAACTAAATGAAAAGACAGGATTTCTATGGACTAGCTTTTCTGAAAAGCAGTTAAAAATTATTTTCCCCATTTTAAAACCAAATACAAATTGAAAGCAGCTTGTTACACTACGTAGAGCAGGTGGCGTAATACCGAACGTGCTTTTCAATACGAAAAAGTTGATAATATGCTCAGGCCAATTTCCCGAAACAGAAACAAAAACTTCAAGGCATCCTGTTAAAGCACATAATTACAAAAGTTTCGTTCCATTGGGAAGGAAAGTTTTTTAAATTCGCAAAGTCCTTAATTTTGGTGAACTGATGACTGAAATTCTTGAGTCGTAAGCAAATTGTTCACCCTCTACAAACAAAATGAATTCCTAATTAGAGTAAACAGAATTTAAAGTGACGTTATGCCATCTTGCTCTGTACAAACGCCTACGGTGCTAGTTTGAACGTTTTTTTTTTTTTTTTTGTAATTCATTCATTTTTCATGTCAGTCGTCCAGTTAGTTAGCCTAATTGCATAATTTTCAAAAAGTATGAATAACTCATTCAAATATCAACGTTACTCGACTTAATATTTATAAAAAGTGCTGCTGAACATTATACATTCACTACTGTATCAAAATATTGAAGGTGAAATTAAAATTGATCTGCAATTTGGATTTCAAAAGACTTGTGAAATTTATATGGTGGGCTAGTTGAACTAGTTGAAGTAGAATTCTAATCACAACCAAATGCAACGGAGTATCCAAGGACCCGACGAATTTACATGAAATAATAATAATTTCTCATACACTTAGCTATTATTTTATTATGGACTTGTACTATGCAAGTTTAATTGTTCTTTTTAGACGTTACTTCTTGAATTTTTAGACAGTTATTAATTAATATTTGATCGGCCTTTTTACAGTTAATGATTGCTTTTTACAATAATATAACAACTCTTTATTAGCTGAACATTATCGATTTATCTGTTTCTGATTGATTTATTTTGTGTAACATTACTGATTAGTGCGTGTGGTAGATAATTTGTGTAAAGTGCAAGTGTAAATTTAAAGTGTTGCCAGCATTATTTTGGAGATAGAACCCGTAACAATATTTTCCAATTTCTTTTTATGAGGAAGCTATATATCAAGTTTCATGAGTCTAGAAACTATATTTCAAGTGCTAGAGCATAGATGGTCGGACGAGCAACAGCACAATTTCAAAAGACCCTGTCCGGTCCTTAATAAAAAGTAAAATGGGATTGACATTCAATTGGAATTAAATACTCATTTGTTTATATGACGATCATTTCATTCAACAGAAGAAGCATCTTCAGACACTGTTGGTACTCAAATTTTGCCACAGACCTCAATTCTTATCACAAATAAACCAACATGGGAAACTAATAAACTAACCTAACATTACATAAACTAACCTGACATTCCAGCGGAGTTGAATAATCACATTTTTCGTATCACGATCGTTTCATTCTATTTTACGAGCATCTTAGAAGACTGCTGATGCTTAATTTTTAATACAAATTTTAATTAAGATCTCAATTATTCCAATCAAAAATAAACTACCGTACCTCAAGTCTTCAGAGGCTTGAGTTATTCTCAACCTCAGCGACCTTCCCAAATAGACAAATGAGATCTTGCTTAGGTAAACAGAGATGATAAAACAGAGCAAATTGACCGAGGCTGCGGTCGCATAAATCGAGACGAGGTTAGGTTAGTGTCCGGCGGCCTAGCGCGGGATTAATGCCATGGAATTAAGTCCTGAATTAAAACGCGGCTACAAACGCAGGCAGCCAGGTCTGCCAACAGCTCAAAGCCCGCGCGCGACCTCCTAATCCGCCTACCTAGCTGCCCACGCTACTATAGAGCCGTGCTTTGCTTACTGCCGCTATTTATCATTCTAATTGGTGACTAGCGGTTTGATTTTTCCTGTTGTTTTGTATGCGCGCACTTTCACATCCCTTCAGAACTAAATGTACCGCAGTTTGACACAAAACTTCCTTTCTTTTCAGCATTCACAGGTATTTTTGAACTTAACATGTGAATAAGTCATATTTTTTCGGACTGTGATAGTACTTTGTTCAAAATGAAAAAATATTATTCTTTATCTGCAAAAGACTTGTGATGTGAATAATTATTTTGCTTCAAGGTGAAACTTCAAGTGAAACAGCGACCTAACCTAAGATTTTGATCCTACTTTAAAATTTTGTGAAAAGTAGTTTTGGGCAATAGCCTGTTGTATTCCCATTGACTGTATGTTAGTTGAATGAATGAATAAATAAATATAACCGTACACTACGATTTTTGACATAAGATAGTCGCACTTTTTATGAGAAAAATATTATTTTCAATTTTTTATCATAAAAATTATAGTACAGTAGCCTATCCTTTGTTCTAGAAATGGAACTCAACTGAAAATAATATCTGTAGATTTTAATATTTTTGTTTAAGAACAGTTATTTATTCCTAATTAGTAAATAAACCACATACTTTTAGTACAAAGTTGTACAAAGCTTACAATTGTTCATCAAGTATTTCGTCATGGAAAACATCACACACTTTTACTACTTTAGAATGAAATTACTTAATCACACTTACTATCCTTTTTTTAAATAGATACAAAGGCACGCAACCAAAGAAGTAAATTTGCATAAAGGTATATTATTTATTCATTCATACAAAAGTTTGTTTCCCCCAATCTCTGCAATATCTTGTGATAAAAGTGAACAATATTCTCTGTGTTCGTCATCTAAATTTTTGTTTTTCCTCATTATTTTAATAAAATTGTTTGGCTGCTTCAAATCACGTTTGGAAAAATCTCAAAGTAATATATTCCCCAAAAATAAATAACATTGCATTTTGGATATGCTACGATGTAATAATTTTTATTTTTATTTACCAGTAATGAAATTTTGTATTTTTTCTAGAAATAATTTTTTTAAAAGAGGAGGATATGCATTTATTTTTATAATTAAATGAATTGATTTTGAACTGAAATGAAAAATGAAAAAAATTCAACAGGCGGAGATTTCTAAGATTTTTCTTCGATCTTAGATTTCTAAGTCTTCTCTACCACTCAACCTTAAAGTTTTAGATTTTTAAACTTTGAGATATTACTTTTCCTTTTTTATTTCTTTATTACTTATTTACTTTTATTGCGAATGAGGGAATTTGTATAAGAAAATCGTTCTTTCATACTAATACATTATGAAGACATACATACTATACATAATGGATCAACTATTATTAACAATAATTTTTATATGAATTTCATTATGGATAAATAATTGTAAAAAAATATTGATATGTATAGTATTAGGCCCTACTATGATATTAATTGGTATTTATTGATACAGCTATTATTTGTTGTTGAAAAATCTTGAATAACTCTTTGTATATATTTTTAAATGGGATATTACAGTGAGTGTTATTCAGAAAGTTGATACCGTAATTTCATTCTAAAGTAGTCAAAGTATGTGGTTTATTTGCTGGTTATCAGAATTTTAAGAATTCAAAAAGGACGAAGCATGAATTCTTGAATACACTGTTCAATAACTGATATCTCTTTTAATTTTGTCAATAATCATTAATCAAATTAAGTTCACTCCCAAAGAAATAATTAGTTCATAAAGACAGAATACGAAATTATGAATCCAAACTACTTTGAATATTTTTCCGCCTGTGCTCCACTTTTGTTCAATTTATTTCAGAATCTCTTTCAGCTCAATTGACTATCAATACTGTATCATTTTTCTGGAGCTACTTGGGAATGTTTAAATTTTGTATAATAATTACTTTCTTCTCCATTATCAAGCTTACCCGGCGAAATAAAAAGTGATCATTTACAAGAATTCTCTGCTCATTTCAAATTGAAGAGAAAAAAGAACAGTTTTGGAGCTCTTGTCACTTGTCTAATGCACTAGCATGCAATCCATATTAGTACCGGTATTTCTGTGTATGCGTCTTAATCAAGACTGAATTAATTCCTCAATAGACATATTTTTCCATGTTTATTCTCAAAAAAAGTAAGGTTGAAGCTCATGTTCAAGAGTTGAGAGGATCACTTATAAGTGTGATTTTATTGACTTTTTATTGAAAATTTAATAACATCCATTCAATTTTAATAGTGAATAAATAATATTTCTACTCACTCAGTCAAACGTTTTCAAGTCATGGAGACTTTTGTGTTAAATTTACAATAAAAAGTCAATATTAATAACGCATTAGATCGTTATGGAACAAGAAATCCAAGAATGTGATTTTATCTCAAGTTGTCATTTTGTTTGAAAGTAAATTCAGTAAATTTTTTTAATATGTATGATTTTATTTCTATAGCAGTATGCATTATTTTCAATCGCGTTTAAACGGCAAATAAATACGAAGACAATCTTAAAAACTACATTGTTGAGTGATTATATGCTGATATTTGGAAGTATAACACGAATACGCATTTAAATTTGTACCCCAAGTTTTCAAAGCAAAGTAAATGTCGATAAGGAAATCTGATTTTTCAATATATTTGAAGAAATTCACATAATAGGAACATCCAAATGAAAATTTCAAATAAAGAATGATTCTCGAAATTAAAAAGATAAAAAATTATGTTATAGAGAAAATAAATGCATCCTAGAAGCCGCTGTTTTGTTTAATCACATTATGATACAGTGTCACATTAATGCAAAAATATATTGATTTTTAATAAATATAACCTGAAATGCAGCAAAATCTGTTTTAATTAGAGTAAGGTTATTTTAATCGATGGAAGGACTATTGCACATTAAACGATGCTAGCACATAAAACGATGTCATTGAAGCTGTGATGGTGAAATCCGAACTACTGCTTTATAGCTAAGTAAAACTTTATACCGTAAGACTTTATACCGTTTACAGTACCGATTCATGAAGTTATCGGTAATGGAATAACGGCAATTAAAAATCTGGTAATCAAATTCTGCAGCAGACTAATAAATTACAGTTAACCTAAAGCCCTACGTTTTCAATAGCAGAACACTCCCGTTAATTCTTCAATAGAACACTCTGGCTCAGTGTTTTGTTGACACTCAATAATGACTCGAATAATTTTCAAGATTGTTTTTTTTTATGATACCCACATAAGTCTCCGACTTGTGATACGATATAATGATGATAATAATAAAGATGATAGTGATAATAATACATAATAATAATATTCCTGGATTTCTTGTTCCATGACGAACTGCGTTGTTAATATTAACTTTTCAAGTGAATTAAACGACTTGCAGTCAAATTTTATTAAAAATAAGTAGTATTTCACGTACTTTGTGACGAAGTAAGTGAAATACTACTTATTTTTAATAAAATTTGACTGCAAGTCGTTTACTTTGTGACAAAGTAAGTGAAATACTACTTATTTTTAATAAAATTTTACTGCAAGTCGTTTAATTCACTTGAAAAGTTAATATTATTATTATCATTATTATTATTATTATGTTAACTTTTCAAGTGAATTAAACGACTTGCAGTCAAATTTTATTAAAAATAAGTAGTATTTCACTTACTTCGTCACAAAGTACGTGAAATACTACTTATTTTTAATAAAATTTGACTGCAAGTCATTTAATTCACTTGAAAAGTTAACATAATAATAATAATAATAATAAATAGTTTATACAATGATGTTGTGAATTTTATTAGTCGCCGGTAAAATGTGAATTATTGTGGATATGAATTATTGGATAAACCTAATCAGATAAAAACTATAAATTTAATTTAAATATTTTTAAATTAAATTTATAGTCAAATGAAAAATTTATCAGTAAAGTAACACTACATAAAACAGGAAAATGTTTAGTAGTCAAAAGAACTAGAGTTAGCACTAATTAAAAAATAATAAAGGTACTATAGACACCTTAGTAACGTGAGCACTCATAGTTTACCATTTTTTATTAAGATTAGCCTGTATAGTGTGGTAAAGGCTTAAGGCTAGAAGTAGTTTAGGCTACGGTACTATATTATTACAACAGTAATTTACTATTTTAGATAGTCTAAACAGAAGGTGCAATTTTTAAGCATTTATTGCAGCATTTGAGGCCGTATATCGGCAATAACGCGGCAAATGTATTCCAAGTCGTCAATAATTGTCACTGGTACATTTGTGATATACCAGACCAGACAAACCAGACATGAAATTCAACATTTGCCACTTTATTGTCGATATACAGCTCCAAATGCAGTAAAAAGTGCTGAAAAATTGGACATTCCGTTTAGTCTCCTGTCAAAAGCTTGTTGGCTTGTCTGCAGGAGGGGTGGATGGAAGGAGTTGTCAGTTGTGAGCTACTCTTTCTTTCGTGTATTCTCCCTTTGATTTTATACAGTATTCACCTTTTTTTCATTGCGTCTAAGAGACTCCAGTGAAGGAGTATAAGACAAGTCAGATCAATAATAATTATATGCATACAATACTACCAATATTAAACACTAGTTAATTACTATACCAATTAGTAGAGGTAAGGCTTAATTTTTATGTGAAAGGAAGTATTTTACACTATAAAAAGCTGTATCAACTAAATATTTTTCCCAGTTTAGACCTTCCATAAACCAATTTCATTTTCAATTTCAAGGTCTAAACGGAAAGTTTTAGAGTCTTGAAAATATAGAAATATTTAAAAAACAATTGAAAAAATATTTAGTTGATAAAGCTTTTTATAGTGTACAAGAGTTCCTTTCACATCAAAATTAATTAAGCCATACTAAAACTAGTTTAACTTTTATACATACTTGAAAACGACAGTTTCTCTGTGACAATGACATTCCAGCCCAGTCATCGCTCCACAGTTCAAGAACAGGTATTATTTTGCTCCCCTGTAACATGTAGATGAGATCACGTGAGGTGTTATCAATCACCTAATCACTCTCGAATATCAAGTAGAGTTCAAGTAGCTGCGGCCTACCAAATGTTCTGTGCAAAATGGCTTCTCCACATAAGATGAGGCATATATGAGGCACAAGTTTAGAATTTGATGCTATGAGGCACTCAGCAAAGCAGCTCAGAGATTGATGGATCACTCTGTACTCTCCTGTCTTGAAATAACATCCTCTAGCTGCCGCTACAAACTACACAAACTTCACTTTTCCTACTTCATCTTCATAACTGAGTTATCATCATAGTTCTCTTCGATATTCGCATCCATCTTCAATCTTGTTTACTTTGTCACACATTTCAAATCTAATAGTTGTGCTCTCTGAGAAGTTACTGGTTAAAATAAGTATATAATTCAACAAGTTAGTTTGAAGTAACTGACAAACTAACAAATATACAGAAACAGAACTTGTGAGATAGGAGCCGATATGACCAAGTTTAAAATTAGTTCTGCTGTGCAAAAAGGTCACTATAGTGGTTAAGGCGCTCGACCAGCAATTGAGAGATTCGCGGTTCGATTACCGGTGGTGACTCTGTCAAACATTTCAAATAGAATAGTTGTACTCTTTGAGGAGCTATTGGTTAAAATTAGGATATAATTTAACAAGTTAGTATGAAGTAACTGACAATTAAACAAACTGACATACATACAGAAACGGAACTTGTGAGATATGAGCCGATATGGCAAAGTTTAAAATGAGTGCTGCTGTGTAGAAAGGTCACTATAATCTAGTGGTTAAGGCGCCCGACCGGCAATTGGGAGGTCTGCGGTTCGATTCCCGGTGGTGACTGATAATTTTTTTCAGTAGAATTCATCGATTTCCATCAGCTATCCAATGCTGTTGTCAATATTCGCCATTGCGGAATTCCTCAGTATGAATTAATAGCACTTAAGGAAATTGAAATTAATATAATTTAAAATCATCTATCATTATACTTTGGTAACATCCATTCTACCATATTCTTTGATAAGTTGATCTATTATTTAGAATAAGTTTACAATGCTTGACATTTTTTGTAGCATCATTCATGGGACATATTAATAGAAGGGCCTACAGAGTCACATCAAGTGAACAAAAGTTTTGTGAATAAATTCAATTTACTTTGATTCTTGAAATACTGTACAATTAGAATGTATCGTGAGATTCAACGAATTGTTGTGCATATTAGGGTATAAATTGAAGTCTTGAATCGGAAAGCATTCTCAAATCATGACACTGACATGGAGCCAACAGTGCCCCTTTATAAAATACATCAACAAAAAGTAAAACTTACAGAAAAAAATAAAAATAGATGTGTACAGTAGTAGAAATACAGACTGAAGTACAGTGATTAGAAATAATAAATCACAAGATTAATCAATATCATCAGGAATAGTGCTTCAAAGTGGAATTTCTAGTTAAACTTGTTCATAAACTAAAATTTGAATTTTTAATTGAAAATTTTTAGAGAAAGCAGTAGTGGGCTGCGCCTGTTGTATCTTTACTTGATTGTGTTTTTGTAATAAATGAAAAAATAATATTCAACTGTCATAATAAATATCTATTTATAAATTCAGCCATTTACGCATATTTCTTTATTAGAAATAGATATACTAAGGCAGTTTTATAGAATGATTATACGGGTTGAAAGCAATGATGACAATATACATTATAGTACTGTAATATATTACTTATGAACAAATATTCTAAAGAAGATTAAGTTTTTCATTCTTTGAAAGTCGAGAAATCTTCAAAATCGTCCACTCAGGTTGGTTGATCAATATCATAGATTAGGGATAAATCAAATTGATGGTTCGTCTATGTCAATATCAATAGTTAGAGCTAGAACTTCAGTCATTGCTATAACACCATGAAACAATCGATTGATTCAACAAAACTCAGTAATATTTCAAGAGACCTTGCTTTCTAATCGACATATAGCTCCTAAGTAAATTGGAGTTCTATAAATTTCCAAACTAGACTTCAGAAATGACTGCTATCAAGCAAGCAGACTGAATTTGTCACTAAATAATGAAAATGGCGATGTTTCATGAGCGGCAGTCATTATTTTAGTGTTTTCAATTCCCGTGGAATTGATGGACGACTCGCGTGGACTTTATTAATCAAGTGGAAGAATTGTTTGAAAATGTTCCTCCAATACCACTTATCAATCAACAAACATATTTTCTATCAAATCAATTTATAATGTTTATAATCATCTCATTTATGATGCATTTCACTGTATTTGTTTATACTGTATAGTATAACATAGTATATACTGTATAGTACTGCATTTTAATGTATAGTTTATAATAAACAAACATGAATACTTTTCCTGATTTACTGAAACTTTATGTACCGATATCTTTACACGAATTTCATTATCGAAATTAGGCTCCACTATACTATCAGCAATGATAATCAATATTTACTTTTTAAGTGAATTTAACGACTTGCAGTCATATTTTTATCAAGAATAAGTAGTATTTTACTTAAAAAGTTAATACCAAAAACGCAGTTCGTCATGGAACAAGAAATCCAGGATAATCAATATATAACAAAATATTTATGTTTAAATATTGAGTGAGTTACCTCAATTCAATTATAATAATTTATTACAAGGCATATAATTTATTTGGTCCTCCACTTCTACTTTAACTTCTTTAAACAAACCAATATTCAATAAATAACCATGTTTAAATATGCATCAAACCATTGCTAGCTTACTCTCAATTCATCTTCCATCATTTTTACTAAGCATTTAGTTGATTGGTTATTCCCTTTTATAGGAGCTTCGTTATTGTTCATTTTTAATGATATATGTTTATTTATTGTGACTTTTATTTTTACTTTTAAATTTATTATGATTCTAATATGAGCATTAAAAGGAAAAGAACTTCATAAGTGCTTCAAAACTCTATTCAACAAATCCGTGATCACAAATAATAATAATAATAATAAGCGTATGGCTTTTAATGGTGGGTAGACCCTTACGGGTAGTACCACCTCGCCGTTTGTGCCATGTTACGGGGAACATGGTGGACCTACTATTTTAGGTGGGTTCCGAACCACCGGGTAAGTGATAATAAAGCTTGTAACATCAAGTCATTGAAGCACGGTCACCCATCCAAGCGCAGTCTTGAGCGGTCGTGACTGAACACGTGATCACAAATGATCCCTGAAGACCAATCTAATGCAAGACTTGTGGAGTAAAACGTTTCAAATCGATCACCGCAAAGATAACATGAAAACGGTAAGTTATAAGTACGGTACAAATAGTTTTAAATTGGAGTTGTGAAGCACTATTTCAGTTTCCTAAGTGATAAACTGATATTTTATGACACTGAAGGCTGAGTTTTGGGATAAATGCAACACCAGTACCTCAATTCTTGACTAAGATCGTTCAAAACAATTGAGAGGAAACTATAAGTTACCGTATATCGATGAAGGGTATGAAAAACTCACAAAACGTTGGCGGTTTATTACTCATTGAACTATAGATATCCATTTTATGATAAAGTTGATAATTTAGTATTAAATTTCATTCGTCTATGAGGTTTCGTTGCTTACCATTGTCATAATAATAGTTTTGAATCAATTGCCATATAACTTCGACCTAGAAGGTAATAGTAAAAGGCTATTTTGCTGTGAGGAGTGGAAGTCATACACTCAATTAATAAGTTTATTATTACATAATTAATGGAAATGAAGGCTGCTAGACAGAAGAGATCGGATTCAGACTATGAATTTTCCAATTTTTATAGAATGATAATTGCAAGCATAATTGCTATTAGTATCAAAGAAATAATATTGTGGATTCCTCAAAGAAATCTAAGAATTAAAACCAAACAGACAATTCAACTGGAATAAATGAGTGGTATCTAAAAATGTTGGATTGGCGGAAAACATGAAGAACTTTTGAAAATTATATAGTTTTGATGCAATCGGGACAAGACTTTTTGTTTCATAGGTAGGCCTATATTGATATAACTTAATTTATTTACTAATTTTCATCAATCTATCATCGATTCTTGCTTGGCATGTTTAACCTAACAAAAATTGAGTTTTTGATTGAATTTTCTAGTTCTAATTTCCAGAAATTTATTTTTTAACTTTTTACACTCTACTTTACAACTAAATAAAATTTTAGGGTAGCTTTGGTAGGTACTGTAATTAACACGGGTGGCATATATGCGACATTTGACTGTTGCTGCAATTTGCTGCTGAATTTATGCGACAGTTTACTGTTGGGGTAGCTTTGGTAGGTACTGCAGTGATGACGGTTTGACTATTGTAATGCATAAAACATGAACGATTTCTTATTTGTTCAAATTTAACAACACGACCCTGAATTCTCCTGAACTTTGAAGCCTAAATAGGCAATTTTTAGAAGAAGTAGTTATTTTTATTATGTTCATTCAAAGCCCTTTAAATAATCAAGAGCCATTTAATAATATTATGAGAACCCCTCCCTAGTACGTGAGCAACGATAGTTGGAAGGGGTTTTCTCTAGATATATAGTAGTATATATTTTCAAATAGTTTGAAGATTTTACTTTTGCATAATTTTGAATTTCAGTTATTGTATTTGAATATTTTTCATTTTTTTCATGACTTGTATATATGTGTGTTTTGTTTTATTGATAAAATAAATCATGATTCTCAGAATTTCAGATGTTTCTTTTTCAAACAGTAAAACCTAACATCATTCTTCTACCCAAAATATGAAGATGATCACAACATCAATATTCTCCCAATTTCAGGTGTTTTAATTCGGGAGACTAAGAAACTATTCAACCATCCCTGAGATAGAATAAACGACGAAGTCAAACATTATTTTGTATGGCCTATGCAGACTGAAAATTTGTACAATTATCTATGTTCCAAAGATATAAGTATCATTACCATGTCATTGACATTGGTGCTTTCAACCATTAAAAATAACTCTACCATCTACCAATATTCCTAAAATATAAACAACGGAAATTCCATCACGATGATCATACATATTATTTCCATTGCAACTGACGACTGAGTAACTGCAACAATTTCTGTTTTAAAGCCGGATCATGAATAAATAAATCGACGTTTTTACAAGAAATAAAATACTATAAACTACCATGGAATAAACAGAAATTTCAAAGAAATGAGGATAGAATTTCGAACTCCATTTGCTGACTAAAAAACGGTTCAAAACTTACAGTGTTGAAAAATAAATCATGAATCGATACTTTACACAATAAATAGAACACCGAAAACCACAAATTACTGCTGTAGAATCAACATGAATTTCAACAAGATGGGCATTTTCATTGCAAATGAGGAGTGAAAAATGTCTAATCTTTGTTTTAAATAAATGCCATGAATCACTAAAATCGGTGCTTTGAACAATAAAAAACACTACTAACGACCATGACTTCTACATAATCAACAAGATAATAATTTTATCAAGATGACAACATATTAACTTTTTAAGTGAATTGAACGACTTGCAGTCAAATCTGATTTGACTGCAAGTCATTGAATTCACTTAAAACGTTAATATTAACAACGCAGTTCGTCATGGAACAAGAAATCCAGGAATGACAACATATTTTTCAATTGCAACTGCGGACCGAAAAAATGTTCACTTTGTATTAAATGAGGGCCTGAATCACTAAAATCTGTGTTAAAATAATGAATGGAATGCAACAAACTAATATCACTCCTCCAGAATCAACGAAGCTGGCATCAAGAAAATATTTCCATATTTTCAACTGTGAAAAACTGCTACAGTTGTGCAGTTACGGTACTAAAATGATTCGTGCTTTACCTGAAACTGTGCCCGGCATCATAATTCCTAGAGGACCAAGGAAATTTTAACGAGGTGAAACATTTATTTTTGTCCGAAGCGTAATTTCCAAGCCAACCGCAGACTAAAGGAGCAGCGCACCTTTTTTGGACTGTTCTGGCAAAGTTTTCTCTTACATCACTCACCTGCATCAGGTTTCTAGTTGGAAGGTTGGCGGTAAGGTAAAGTCCTCCATAGCACTTTGAGCTCTTTTCCGGAAAAGAGTTAAAACTTCAAAGTGCTGACGCTCTTTGAGTCTGACTTCTTTTCTGTTTTCAGTCCCCGCGACACAGAAAACTCTTGACAAGGAGTTTGTCGATGAGTAGTGGCGCGTCCGACAGCGAAACGGCGTTTGAGCGTTTGAGAAGCTTTGGCGGCGGAATATCACATCCAGCAAACTTGCGCACTCAGCTTCCCCTTCCCCACCTTTCACACCCTTCACCCTCTTTAATCCCCTCCTCGCGATTCTTTCCACCTTGCTTTTCCTCATTTCTTTCCTCCTTCCTTATTCTACCTTCCCTTAAAAAAAATCACAACTTCTCCAACCCTCCTTCGTTAAACGGCCACCCAACCCCCAAACCACAAGACTGCCCTTCAAAATCGATCTACTACCATTGATCATACAATGGAGGAAACTCATTCCACTCATTCCCCACAAACATATTTTTAATGTCGACTCTGTTGAATGGAATTGAGGTTGAGTAATTGATTGCAGTTACGTTCCACACACTATAAGACTTGTTTCACAGTCGGGTAATCGTTGTCGTTTACCCGACATTGTATCATATGGAGCGCTTCACACTTAACCGATGTTTGAAATCATAATTATATGATACAATATAATTATGCCGGTAAACAACACCGGTACCCGACTGTCGGTTATATGTGAAGCAGGCCTAAAAATATTATCATACTCCTTCGACATGTTGACAACATTCATTGGTTGATAACAAATGAGATATATATATATTTTTTTTTTGAGGATGAAGTC
The DNA here is from genome assembly GCA_948455865.1 of Conomelus anceps. Classification (NCBI taxonomy): domain Eukaryota; kingdom Metazoa; phylum Arthropoda; class Insecta; order Hemiptera; family Delphacidae; genus Conomelus; species Conomelus anceps. Next base: position 44,772,523 of record OX418223.1, on the reverse strand, counting down.
CACATAGGTCTGAGACTTGTGCGTGGGTAATGAGTTGGATGATGGTGATTTATGAGTTGGACCTACAGTTTTAGGTGGGTTCCGAACCACCGGGAAGCGATTTTTAGCAGAGAACAGTGTCTTTTTTGCTGGCCAATCTAATCGGTCACCGTTACAAACAGGACCTACGAGAACGCAGCTATCTATCTGATTGAACAGTTACCTGCTACGGCTCGCGGCTATCACTTGCATACAAAATAAAATCGGCAGCCGAGTGGTTCAGAACCCACCTAAAAATGTATGACCATAATTCATAAATTTATTATAATTTGACTGATTAACCACGCACAAGTCTCAGACTTCATAAAAAAAATAATAAGTAAATTAATAAAGCTACCTTGAATATGGTAGAATGTCTTAAGGACGATGAAGTAGTAAAGCTGGTAATTACACATCACCATTACTATATTGCAGGTGAGGAACAAGCCAAATCAATCTAGGTAACACAATAATGACACAGGACGACGAATCTAATAACGATTGTACAGTAATATTATAGGAATAGGAGAACCTCAAGCAAAACAACTATATCAAAATCGAAATGATAATTCAACATGAATATGACTAATAGCTGAAATATCTTGATGCCTCGTTAGTAGCCTAATAATTAGGCGGCTCTGGTAGCGCAGCTGGTTGGAGCGCTAGTCTGTGATAAGATGGGACTCTGGCTGGTTTAGTTTCCTGCAGCCTTGGGTTCGAATCTTATTCATCCATGGATGTTTCTCATCATTCACCCATTCCCCTTTATTACCCACGCACAAGTCTCCCGACTCATGCGGGCATCATCCGCAATAAAAAAATGCCTTAACGACGATGAAGCATTAGATATTAGCAACATTGTAGGTGTGATTCAACCTAAAATTGGGGATAATCCTGTATGCTTCCGTATTTTTATTTTCAAATAAAATAATAATAAAAACCCAGTTAAGGAAAGTCCAACCTCCTTTCATAATGTTAGTTTCGGGCAGTGGCGTAGCCAGGATTAGATTTCGGGGGGGGGGGGGGGGGCTCACCAAGGGGGGTGTGGGCAGTGGCTTAGCCAGGATCAAATTTCGGGGGGGGGGGGCTCACCAAGGGGGGTCTGGGGTATAGGAAGGTCCGGATTTTTTTTAAATTTAGTGGTGTGAAAAGTAAATCTAGACAACTTGTTAGTCTCTAAAGTTCAAAATAAATTTTTGAAAAATTACTACCCAAGAACCTAGGTGGCCAGGTTTGAAATGATAAAGTTTGATATACCGATATCTGTGACTATTTTGAGTCAAAACCCTTGAATTGTTACTAATCATACTTAACTTATGTACTGAATCTCATAATTAGTACTAATTTTTATTATAAGTTTCAAAAATTTATGTCATTAGCCTAAAACGCACCCAACCCAAAGTTCATGAAATCGGAATTTTTTTTAATCATAGCACACTGATTTTACACGCTTGCATAGAACTTGCATTTATTTGTGTGTTTTCATTTATAAAATCCCGATTTTATGAACTTTGGGTGCGTTCAGGCTAGTGGGTTATACTGAATTTTAACTTCAAAACTAAATTTTCTACAAGATGAGTTTATTCAAAAAGATGATTTATCAATAATTAACTAAGTTAATCCACTTCAAACTTGAAAATTGCATTCTATTTAATGTAATAAATAAATAATTATGGTAGTCACAGTTTTCTAACATGGTTTATTCAATTTCGTAGCTCATTTTAAATCAAAATTATCCATTTGAGCACCTAACAAGTTTCTATATGAGTAAATATTGAGGAAAAATTTGAAAAATGCATTAATCTGACTATAACTGTAAATATATTCCATTACACAAACAGGGTTTCTGTAATCTGTTCGTTATAATACAACAAAACAGATAGAACCCTTCGGCTTTAATAAGTCCTTATCTATTAGTTATTTGAGAATTTTTTATTTCTGAAATTTCGGGGGGGGGGCCGGGCCCCATGGCCCCCCCCCCTGGCTACGCCACTGGTTTCGGGACACATGAGCCATGTAATTTTTTTATTGCGGATGATGACCAAATGAGTCGGGAGACTTGTGCGTGGGTAATAAAGGGGAATGGGTGAATAATGAGAAACATCCATGACTGAATGAGATTCGAACTCAAGGTTGTAGGAAACTAAACCAGCCAAAGACCTATCTTATCACAGACTAGCGCTCCAAACAACTGCCATAGCCGCCTTTTTACTACTTCCGTACATGGGATTTTAGAACTCTATAAAAAACAATTCAACCTCGAAGAATACACCTATAAAAAAATTATAATTCATCAATAATAATGGCGATTAATAATATTGCGTACATATATTCATTAATTATTTATCTATTTAAAAAAATAAAATGAATTGTGATGTGATTGTTTTATTAAATTAAAGTATAAGATGTAAATTAGGGTAACACAGGAAAGGGAAATAGTAGAACTGGCTGAATAGTAGAAATGTAACCGATAGATAGTTACGGATAGGCAGGAACACTGCCTAGTAGACCACAATGACTAGACCACGTTTATGAGTTATGTGGGAAGCTGTCATATTTCTTTCATGTGTGCACAGAAGAATATAGTGGGTAAAACATTTATTATTATTTAAAAATTGATTGAAGAAAATGTAGCCTATTGGAATGCAAATCACGTTTAATTCATTTTATTCCAACACATTTTCAATCATTTCAGTCTATGGTTTTATAATTTCCTGTTCTATTGAAGTATATCGAGTGAACTATGCTAACCATTTTCACCAAGTAATTATTTCCAGGTAACAATTGTAATAAAACTAAGAGACATACTAGTTCGAGTAAAAAATTTAAAAATAGTAGGCTATCAAAACTGTACCAATGCTAGCAAACCGAAATTCTGAGCTCATTCATCACTGTTTTATCCCCAATTCACCCTGAATTCACCATTTTTTTCAAATACAGTAACTCTCATTTATTCTATAATACTCATTATTTGAGTAAAATCAATCAGTTTACTTACAAATTGATGTATTGATGTTCTCCAAAAGCTTCCAGCTCAAACAAAACTGCTTGTCATGAATGGATTGAAAGGCTCCTCCTTGTCATTGATAATAATTGTCTCCTCTTGATACAAAAAAGGGAGTCTGCCAGTAGATCCAGGCTTGCAAAATCTGGCGTATCGACAAACATCTAAAAAATACAACGTTGGCCTATTGGTCAGAATGTCAATTTTAAAAAATACAGAATTTACCAACAAAGAAATTCAACCATGAAAACTAATAAGTGAACGCCACTCATAATTATAAATTAATTTAATTAGTTTGAAGTAACTGACAATTTAAGAAACTGACAAATATACAGAAACAAATTCATTTATAAGCCAATCAAATCATTGCATTTGATTTGCTCTTTGTATTCATTCAAATCATTGAACTTGATTTGCTGTGATTCATGATAAGCAATTTGAAGACTTGATTGGAAATTTCAACTCAATAATATTTTTTATTGTCATGCTTGTTTGTGTGAATTCTGTGAATTATTTATAAAAATAAATCAAAATTTTTTCCAACTGGAAAATTCCAATTAGATTTTATACCATGTTCATTTGCAAGATGTGGTAAAGCGAAGTGTAAAAATTGACTGCCTAATAACGCATTATGCTCTTTAAGCAGATACAAGAATAGAATAGAATAATAATTTATTTCTGGAATAGAATAATATTTATAACACATCATACAATAAATAATACACACGGTAACCTTAATTATGACATCATATAAATGAATAACGAATGAAATAAATCAACACCAAAAAAAACTCAGCAAAATAAACTTGATTCAATAAATTTCAAGTGAAAAAATTTGATAAAACAAATTCAATTGAAAAAAACATATTTCATAAGGATAAGATTTTAATTTGCAGAAATATAAGGCACCCCTATAAAAAATTATTACCTAATTATACATTAAAAAAGCGAATCTAGCCCAGTACTCCGCCTAAGCATAACACATTTAATATCAAAGTTTGAAGAAAAAAGTACAAGAAAAAAGATTTTGAAAAATTGCCTTTAACCCAATGACCTCAGCCAATTTTCTATATAATTTATGTTTATAAGAAATTGTTTAACAAACCTGTGGAGCTAGATAGTCAATTGGTTTTTTGTATGATTCTGTATACGGTCTAGGTACTACAGTTGTTTGACAATGCCTTAATCTTTGAGAATAAATATTTACATTACCACTTCTCAAATAGAAAGCTCTCATGACACGAAAAACATACAAATGTATCAGAGGAAATACTAGCAATTGGGAGAATAAGGGATGACAATTTTCTCGACTTCCCTTGAACAACATCACTCCAACTACTTTCTTTTGAGCTGTAAACAGTGGTTTCAAAGACGAATAATAATTGTGACGTCCCCACAATGTCACCCCATATTGCAATTTATAATTTTCTAATACATGGTATATAGTTATCAAAACTGATAAAGGACACAAATAGCGTAGTAAATAAAACTTCCTAACCAGATAAATAATTCTTTTTTCAATTTGTTTATGTGCATATTCCAATTTAAATTTTCATCAACTAAAACACCGAGGTATTTTATGTAGTTATATCGATTATGACACAAATTTGTAATTTCTTTACTCAGACTAACAGCACATTTATAGTATAAACTGAATGACATTTCAACAGATCCTCTATAACTGAACAACACATAGCCTCTCTGGTTTTGGTATTTTAAGTCATGTGATTCAAATCCAAACCAATTCAAATCAATGCAGAATCATCTGCAAAAGCAGTGATAGTTCCATTAAACCCACCTCACAGAGATCATTAATATGACGGGTTATATTAAAGAAAGTCATTACTTCATCTGTGAAGTAAGGCAGTCCGCATATGGAAAGTTTTCCAAGCTTGGGGTCGACTCAACGCTTCAAAAATATGGTTGTCGTCTGAGCCGTCATAGTCAATGACACTCAGCTAATGATAGCTTTTTGTTTGAGAAGTACTTCAAAACTGAAATATGTAATATGAGCTGTATGTTCAATGTTTATTAACTCATAAAACTTACTATCCATGTTGTTTATAGCTCAATTTATTATTAAGTTACTTTATTACATGTTGATAATTAACAAGATGGATAAACAATCATAGATAAATAAGAAAATATTAAGATAAATAAAAAATATTATTTTCTTTAATTTATTTACTCGTGTTTTACATTTAATTTTTTCATGTACTAAAATGCAATGTACTAACCATTTGAAAAGATTATCACCCACCCGGTGGTTCAGAACCCACCTAAAATAGTAGGTCCATCACCTTCCCCATAACATATGGCTCAAAACGGCGATGTGTACCCGTAAGGGATTCCCACCAATAAAAGCCATACGCTTATTATTATTATCATCATTATTGCTTTAAAAAAAAGCATACAAGGAAAAAGGAGAGCTTAGTTTTGACAGTAGGCTAAATGCCTGATTGTAACTAGGGACTCTACAAACTCTAAGTAATACCGTACAACAATACAACCTACTCACGTCTTACATGATACCGATTTGAATAAAGTATAATTTGAAAAGAAGTACACTTTTTTAAATCAGAGAGCATTTTGAACTCCTATCTAGCTTCTACTATATTTGAATTCACATCTTGTTTCAAGAACTAATACAACTATGAACAGTATTCAGGTAGAAGTGATTATTTTGAAGGAAATAAAACATCTACAATTGGGACAACTTTTATGTAAAAAAAGTTACTTGTATAGGAAGCATTTTTCGAAACTAACAACCCTACTAAATAATTATATTGATTGCTAATTAATAAAATTAAAGTAGTTGATACTAATTTATTGAAATTAGAATGGATGACGCCTGAATTCAACCCTGAATACAGCTTTTCATGACTTTTGTCACCTGTGATCTCAAAAAGGTACCTTGTCAATAAGAAGAATGTATTATTACAGCTGTAAATATTGTAGATTTTTGGCTCAAAAATGTTGAAATTCAAAATTATATCGAGTTTTTTGGACTGTGAAATAGCCTGTTTTGGGAAATAGCCTGTTGTATTCACATTGTTTGTATGTTTGTTAAATCAATAAATAAATTTCGTTTGTTATGGTTTGAAGTTGAACAATTTATAATTGTACCAAATATGTTTGTTACTCTAGTGAAGATTGATATTAACAATATGCTGATTTTCTGATAAAGCATATTGAAAAAAAATATTAGAACCCAGTTTGAATACCATCTGCACTATGTGCTAAATAAAACCTATTAGTTATCTATTATTATGTACGGTAGCCTGTTTGACTTTTTATGAAAAACATAGATTCTTGGATTTCTTGTTCCATTACGATTTGCGTTGTCAATATTAACTTTATGTGGTAAATTCAACGACTTGCAGTCAATTTTAATTGAGAATAAATAATATTATTACTCACGTAGGCCAAACGTTTTCGAATCGTGGAGATTCATTTTGAAAAGCCTTTTATAAATTGGCCATTATAAAATTGACTGCAAATCGTTGAATTTACCAAAAAAAAGTTCAACACATAGAGTCGTGAATGTGATTGAATGCATCAAACAAGCAATAAACTGACGCAGTCTATTGAATAGTTGATTGAAATGGGATCTTGTCCTGGGCAGCTGACTAGGTTGAATGACATAAAGCTATAGTTATTACAGCCTATCATCGTCTTAGTAAACTTGAAATAAGTCCTTACCTTTTCCAATTGCCTGTTTATCCATTTTCCAAACTTTTCTCGGCTTCTGTTATACAAAATAAATATGGCAAATATCGACATAGCAGTTATTCAATAATGAAATGATAGAATTGAACTGTATTACAAGACAAATATGCGTAATATTTACCACTTTATTCGTGATAATCACTTTTGCAATTCTTTGAAAACATTATTCAGCCCAATATAGCTTGCTTGCTCAAGGACACGGAATGTGAGTAACTACTTAAAATACAATGAAGTAAATTATTCACATGATATTTCAAAAATATAGTGAGTGATTTCACTTCTAAGTTTATTCACATTGATCAAGATTTTTTAATTGCATTTTGTACAAAATGCATGTCACAAAATAGGAGGACAGAAGTTTAGAGATGAAAAAATGACTTACTTGTCTGTGAATGGAAATCATAAGAACTTGTAGAATTATTTTAAAGGTACTGTACCGTAACAAGAATTCATTCTAAAACAACAAGCTACTGTATGAATAGGAGCCAAGTAACCTAAATACCTGTAACTATAATCAAATAACTACAAAATTATAACTAACTATAGTAAACTATAATGAAACTAACTAATGAAACCTACTATAACTAAAATCACATAACTACAAAATTATTCCATTCTGTCACTAACAGATGTTGATGAAATAAAATTGTTATGAAATTGCATAGAACTTTCATGAGTAACCGTGTTTTATTTCAGTGATGGCATTTGAATTATTCATCGATATAGTGTACTGGCAACCTAACATATAGGCATATTATCAATATACTGATTAATAATACTAATTAATTTACTAATACTAATAATTAAAATACTAATATTAGTTTACTTACTTTCAACAAATAGGGATATTATTATGCACTGCATTGAAACTGCGAGGCTGTCTCTCATTTTCCAGGAGTTTGGAGACAATTGCGTTCCTGTGAAAAACAAAATGTTTTATTAGCACTTTTATAAGGGGCTAATTTGAGTTACTCAAGTACAGTATTCTATTAATATTGTTTAGAATTCACAATTTTCCATATTTTGATAAGGTACTTATTGATAGAATTTCACAGATAATATAATATTTTGTGTAATTTGAATAAATAAATCGTTTTATTTCAATTATGGCAATGATATTTCTGTAATTTTAACCATTCATTAATACATTTTGATACCGAGGGGTAACCCACAATATCAAGCCTGGTTATATAAAAGCATCTAGAACTGTGAAAAAATTCCATCATCCTCATCACTTCAAAACTAACGGGATAAAGAATTAACTTATTCAAACCACTACACCACCGTGGTGGTGGTGATTGTTATTGGAAATATGTTCTTTTGGCAGCTCCACAAAACATCAGACTGAATGCGTCTTCAAACATCAGATGACTCAAAACCTCAGAAGCAAACAGAATAAGCAGGAAGATAACAGGGAGGCACCACTGCTTGGACAAAAAATTAAATTTAATTGATAACAGATATCGATCTTCACCTCATTCTAGAATGTGGGGAGTTAGAGGACATCTAAGTGTTATACTACAAAGATACGCAGAGGCAAACAACCTGCACATGGATGAATTGTATAAGCCTGATCAGCAAATACATTTATATTATATTATATTTATTTATATATTGATGCGAATAACCTTTATGGATACAGTATGAGTCTGCCCCTCCCATTCGGTTATTTTATATGGTTATCAGCAAAGGCGCTTAGCGCAGTTGGTTGGGGCGTCGCAACTTCAGCTTGCTGTCGTTCAAGCGGTCGTGGGTTCGAATCCCGCTCCACTGTCAAGCATTTATGTGTGATCATTCACCTCATTACCCACGCACAAGTCTCGGACTCATATGGGCATCATCATCAATAAAAAAATAAAAAAAATTGAAAATTTGCAAATTCAGGAAATTGATAATAAATCTGAAATTGGGTAGGCTATATATTGAAAATTGGAAGTGGACCTTGTGAGTTGAAGTGGACCTAAAGAGTTGCATAAATTGCATAATGACTTCACCCTAGCTCCAATGAAGCAATAATGTCCGCCAAGACCAAATTAAGGTGGCTTGACCAAGTTGGGAAAGATGTTGTCCGGTGTGGAGGAACAATTGAAATGGCAGAGGACAGAGAAAAATGGAGGAGGCTAATCTACGAGGCAAAAAATCGACTGAGATTTGTGACGCCCCAGCAGTAAGTAAGTAAGTAAGACCGACACACTTTTCTTGTTACTAGATTCACGAATATGTTGAAAGTAATATTGGTTGTATATTAAATTATAAATCAGTTTCTGAAAATATTGAAAATCTATCAACTCCATAATACTCAGTCCCATTAATTTACGGATGTTTGAATCCAGCAATTACTAGATTCTAAAAGACTAAGATAACGTGAGAATATTAGCAATTATTATTGATTGCTATTTGAGTCCCATCAATCAACAGCTTCATATAATACAGGTATCCAATTCGCAGGATCAAAATAACTTGCATTTTTAGGCTGGCTTCTCCAGGGATGCTTTACCAATTTAACTATGATTTTTACTTCATGGATTTGCTGATGTCTGATGCATTACATTCTTCTTAATAAAAATGAAAAAATACTTCTAACAAAACTACAGAGACTAATCAATACTTTGGTATTTAGTTGGGATAATTCTAATAATAGACTTGTCTTATTTTTTATGTCAAAAATGTTCTTTTTCATTCAAATATTCTCTATTTTATGAACTCATTGATATCTATGCTTTAAAATCATCATCAATTAAAACCTAGATTCCTGATAAATAAACAGTAACAGGCATCCAGTAGACATTTTTTAATTAATATTAGTACTTTTTGGCTCATTTTGGAGCTTTTTCTTGATTTTATATTTTATCCTAGATTATTCTGCATTTTATTGATCTTTGATGCATTGGATCTCATTTATTTACATCTTAATATGATAAATATACAGCAATATAAGGCCACATAGCATTATTTCAATAATATTCTAGAATTCTTGCTGGTTTGTTGAGGTGTCCACATAGAAAAGATGTAAAATATTTTACTTTGTAAAGTAATCGATAAAAAAGAGAATGAGTTGCTGGCTGGTTGAAAAACATTTTATAGGCTACAGTAGACGGCCTTCATATTGACATGAAAAATCCAAATGGACAGTTTTTTATAAATATTTCAGCATTACGTATAGTAAGATTTATGGTGTTCAACTTTTGGATTAACTTTACATTGTGTTCTATAAACTTTCATTTTGTTGACACATTAATTCTATAAAGGCTATGAAGAATGTACAGTAGGGGTAATAAAATGTTTTGACTAACCATGTTCAAATTAAGAGGAGAAAGCTCACTGTGAAATTCGCTACACCACAAATATGATGTGTTGTTCATTAATTGAAATGGTTGTTAATAAAACACAGCAGTGAAAAACAAATCCAACCCACTCATTGAGAACATGCCTCTCGTGAATATTTAAGCATATCTCTCTGTAAATCCATATAGTATTGAAGTGGCACAATTCTTTCTTGGCATCTTCTTCAGGGACAAAATCGAAAAGAAGCTCAGATTACCATCAATGTGCCTATGAAGAACCTATTCAGACTGTCATTGAAAATGGCTTGATAGTACAAACTATAGTATCTCTTGTGTACATGATATGTTTGATTGTGATTATTGTGGTTATGTCTGTATTATTCATTAAGAACATATTCATTTATCACTCTTGGCATTATCAATGATATAACTATCCAGATGGAAGGATTTTTGAAAAATGCTTGAATAATCACTACATCGATATCATTCTCAATAGCATGCTTGAGATTGTGCTGAATAATTAATACATGAATTTAGTGAATCTAACCTGAATTAAAATAATTTTTTATCAAACTGATATCATTAACATCATTTTATATTTTTCTGAATATAACTTTTTCATCAAACGAGTAAGATATATAATATCTAATATTAAAACTGACACTGTATTTCACTTTTAAATAATGTTTTACTCACATATATTGGAGATGCTTGAGGAATACATTTCACTTCTGAAAAGAAGCTTCGTCAGCCTGCCGCCAGGGGTCATGCTTCGTTGAGGTTAGGATGAGCAGCCATTATGTAGTTGAAAATTGCGTTTGATTTGAATTGTATTTGGTCATTGAGTACGTTGGTTCTATCTTGTTTATGGTGTTTGAATATTTCATATTGCTCTAGTGTATTTAGTTTGTGGCTTTTTTGGAATGTGTGTAGAATTTCTAGGTCAGTTTGGAAGTTATTGTGTGAGTGTCCAGTGTTGATTAAGTGATCTGCAAATGTTGAGTCAGTGTTGGAATGTAGTGCTTTGATGTGTTCTTTGTATCTTGTGTTGAATGATCTGCCTGTTTGTCCTATGTAGTACTTGGGGCATGTGTTGCATTTGAGCTTATATATTCCTGGTTTGTTGAATTTTTGAATTGTGCTGTTTGTTAGGTGAGCTGGTTTTTGTTGGATCTGGTGATTTAGGTTGTTTGTTGTTCTGAATGCTGTGTTAAATCCGGATTTTTGAAAGATGTAAGCTATTTTGTGTGATTTTTTGTTGAAATATGTGGGTGTGATAAATCTGTTTTGGTTTGCAGGTTTTGGATTTTTACTTTTCATTTTATTCAGGATTTTGTCTACTAGATTGGTGTTGTATCCGTTTTGTTGAGCTAAATATTTGATTGTATTGATTTCTTCTTGGTGGTCAGATTGTGATAGTGGAACATTTAGGAGTCTATGGATCATGGAGTTGAAAGCAGCAAGTTTGTGTTGATTTGGATGGTTGGATGAGTTGTGAATGAGTGTGTATGTGAGAGTTGGTTTTCTGTAGATTTTGAATTTGTGCATGTTATTTAGCTTTTTGATAGTTAGGTCTAAGAAGTTTAAGGTGTAGTTTTGTTCAATTTGGGTTTTGTTCAATTGTGTTAAGAGTTCTTCACACTGTCTTTGGTTTCCATTGTAGAGTACAATAATGTCATCAACGTAGCGATGCCAGTAAATTATTTTGTTTAAAGTGTTTAGTGTTTTTTAGTATTCTCTATGTGCTGTAAAAATATTTCTGCTAGGATGCTGGAGATTGGGGAACCCATTGGTAGTCCTTCTGGTTGGGTGTAATACCTGTTATTGTGGGTGAAGTAGTTTTGAGTTGTGATGATTTTTAATTCTCTATTAGTTCTTTTGTGTGTTCAGGTGGGTTGTTTTGTGCTTTGAGTATGTTCTCAATTATGGAAATGGTTTCAATTACAGGAATGTTTGTATACAGGTTTTTTATATCAAATGATGCTAGTGTGGAATTATGTGGGATGTGTATATTTTTTATTTTGTTTATGAGGTCTGTGCTGTTCTTTATATGATATGAATGATTGATAGTGTTATGAGAGCAAACAAGCAGTTAGTCACGCACTTGTTCTATTTATATCATTCCATTGTTTTCATGGATAGACGCAGCTGCAATTTGATATTTTTGTTCTCACTCGTTAGATGTCTTTCTCACACCTATTCTTCAAGTCTGCAACTCTCTCACTCAATTGATTTCTCGAGACTTCTTGTGATTTCTTTAGAATTCTTGAACAATCGAGATCATGTTTCTTGAAGATTCTCAAAGTGTCTGGTGAGCTCCAATTCTTGGAATTATACAACTACAACAGCTATATAAAGGAGTCAACGTGGACCAGTGAGTCAGTTTTCTACAAACCTGTGTGACAGATTGTATTACAGATCTCGTGCCAGTGGAGTAAACAGTGCTCTATTCAGTCTTTAGACAGTTTCAAGTGCAGAGACAAGTGTTTACTGTTTATGCAGCTTACTAATAGTTTAAAGACGTTGTGTTAAGTGATATTATTTGGGACTGTCAAATAACGAATTGGACTGTGTTTTTGTAAGTGATTAGTTGCTCTTTTTATAATTTCTTTCTGAATTACTGTACAGTTTATTGGACTCTTGTTTATTTTATTATTGATTAGCCTGTAATTACTTATTTATCAATTCTTGTAAATAATTACTGAAAATAAGTATTAGCTTGTCATTTAATGATCTGTTTTTATTTCATTAATTGAACTTGCAATTAATTTGTGTACATAAATAGATTAATTTGTGTAAATAAAGTGCAAGTGTGAACTTTAGTGTTGCCAGCCTTATTTTAGCTATTAGAACCCGTAACAATATTGATGAGTTTTTGTAGTTGAGTATCTATCTGTTTGGCTAATTTGTATCCTGGTGTTTTTTGTAATTTATGATGGGTCTGATTGGCGTGCTTTCTATAATATTATATTATATATAGCCATCAATGTAACCCGAGAGAAATAAAACAAAAATTCATTTAAGTATGTGAACTAGCTACAAGATGCCTATCAAAATTGTCAGTTCTGATAGACATATTCAAATATAGATAATGGTCTATCACATTTCAAGTTTGGCATGAACTTCTTTGGAATAGCTAGAAACTGGTAGAGAGTATGCCTGTAAACAAGTTTAATTGACAAAATTTATACAAGAATACCCTAAAAAAGTAGTATTTTGCTGTGAGAAAACCTAAAATATTCGAAAAACTATGCATTAATAGTCTTCAATCTTTGCTTCATGATCTTTCAAACTGCTATGGAATTAATAGCTATAATTTCTTCAAATTGCTGAAACTTACAGTATAATTAATTATTTCCTACCTTACCATTCAAACTAGTTCAACAAGTGATTTCCATGATGCACATACAGGCCATAAGAAACAATACTGAATCATCATTTGCCAATCACCTTATCAACAAAAATCACTCATTCACAAATATCCACTCAAACCTAGAAATTCTGAAAATAAAAAATAAAAGTAATAAATTAAATACTACAGAACAATATGAAATTTACAAACACACAAAAAACAATAAACACAACACATTAAATGAGCAAACAAACTTCAGATCCCACACCCTATTTGGTTTCTTTTAAAAAATGACAACCCAGCCTACCAGTGCAAGAACCAACAACCAACGATCTAGTCAGCACCGATGATGGAGCCACGCGGTCCGAAATGACCATCTGCTCAGTGAGTAAAATATTTTAATTTTCTACTCAAATATTTGACTGTATAGTCGTGCAATTACTCATAAATTATTAAGAAGATATAAGGTGTCTTTTCCCATAATATAGCTAAAAATGGCTTAGAATATTTGAATTGTTTAATGGCAAACGATTATAATTTGAAAAAGTATAAAACTATTAAAGACGAATTTAAGGAATTGGTAAAATTCCTGTATAACATAATAATTGATTTATCATTATCATTTCTAATTTTCACGGTGTCAATCAGATTGTTGTAATTATACCGGTTAATTTTCATTTTTTGGGTTAAATCTATTTAATTCTAATAAATATACTACTTGTATCAGCATCCACATGAAAAAGTATTTCCTTATTCAATTTCTAATCATAATTTTCTCAACTGATTTCCTTTATACATACTGCAATGGTACACATAGCCAAATGTGTGAGTTCTTTAATTAATGCGATGCAAAGGTGTACAAATCAGTCATCAGAGGCTTTGTCTTGCATCATCTTTGAGAATATTGACCTAAAATTTCATAGAACTCAATATAAGCAATGCAATTAATAGAGTGTAGTGCAAAAGTGTGATGCCTTGCCTAATAATACGTTTCAAGGCTCAATAAAAGTATTCTAATAAATTCTTCCATTAGGCCTATGTTGTTTGTGAATTGTTTTTATGCAGGGACTACCTGGGAGTACCTACGTTCTTATTAGAAGTATAAATGTAATTGATTATTATTTTCAATTTTTATTCAAACATATTTGCATGTTCTGTATGATATATGCTTCAACGTAATCTGTGACAAATAATAGAGCCCTGTTTTGTTTTTATTGATTTTAAAAACCCATCTTGGCTAATAAGAAATATATTTATTATTGTTATCCAGCCTACATTAAGGTCAACTCAAACTTCTTCAAAGTTAACTTGATATACGTTTATATTTTTAGTAAATACACTACCATTATTTTAGAAAATTTTCCACAGTTTGGCGTTTTTTCATAACAATTTCTACTATAAAGATACTAAAGGAATTGGAGGTATTATGAATATTCCCTTTATTTAAAAGTGAAGGATAATCGAATGTAAAAGAAAAATAAATGATACTCTTGTAGATAGTACACCTAGTTTGACTAGAATTCTTTATCAATAATGTTGTTCGATATCACAACAAACCTATTAATATGTTCAGTGGGTAGAGAATTTTTCATATGCTGAAACCAATAAATTCTTCAATTAGGGTAAAAATAATGTAAGAGAGAACTATTTATATCCAACTCGAAACAACACATTATTTAATAGGCCTATCATAAAACCCACATATTATGCAAAAAGGTCTGGCTTCAATGAAACTGTGAAATAATTTCCAAAACAGAACTGTAAATGGAAAAAACTGAACCACAAAATTTAAAGAGAAAAAATAATAAACATTAGTGAAAGCATCAAAATGTACAATACAATCGAGCTAATAACCCACTTTCTGCAGTTTTAGATTATTGCTCACTGAAAAAGTTTTTCAACATTATTCTATAGCAAAACAAAGCTTCTATGGACAAAACATGTGATCAAATATCTGAAAAAAAACCCTAAGGGATGAGTCTACAATGAAAATTTCTTAGAACAAAACGTTTTGAATATATTTTATTCTTATATAATAAATATATCTTATATAATAAGCAAGCATACATGCTTATTTGCATTCATTCAGTAAGTAATATCAAGCAGTATTCACAAAATAAAGCATCCTTAAGCATTCCTTAAGCATCTCCAATATATTATGTGAGTAAAACATTATTTAAAAGTGAAATACAGTGTCAGTTTTAATATTAGATTGTTCATTAAGTATTTCGTCATGGAAACCATCACTAATATCATTATCTATAAATTTATCATAACTGACAATTTTTATAGCAAATTATGTAGCTAGTTCAAATAGCCTAATGGATTTTTATTTTATTTCTCTCAGGTTACACTGATGAGGCTATATGCAATATTCTATATGTACGGTACTTAATTGATGTAAAAATTATATTAAGAAATTATAAAATGATCTTAATGATATTAGGGCCCCTCCAATACTCTATGGAATTACAGAGAGGCATGCTTAATCTAACGTTTTCAATGGGTAAGCTGGATTAGTTTTTCACTGCTGTGGTTCATTAACAACCATTTCAATTAATGAACAATTTGTGGTGAAGCGAATTTCACAGTGAATTTTCCCCCTTGAACATGCTTTGTCAAAACATTTTATTACCCTTGTCTGTATAGAATTAATGTGTTAACAAAGTGAAAATTTACGGAACACAATGTGAAGTTCAAAAATTGTTACAAAAGTTGAACACCATAAATCTTACTACAAGAAATGGTAAAATATTTATAAAAAACTGCTTATTTGGATTTTTCATGTCGAGATTATTGGCACTCAACTCTATATTATATATAATATGCAACCAGCCAGCAACTCATTCTCTTTTTACTCGGTTATTTTACAAAATAACATCTTTTCTATATAGAAACCTCAAGAAAACAGCAAGAATTCTAAAATGTTATTGAAGTTTTGCTATGTGGCCTTTAATTACTGTGTAATTTATCATATTTATCTAAATTAAGACAAATGAATGAAACCAGATCCATAGATTAATAAAATGCAGTCAGTTCTGCACAGCAAGTTTCTACATATTAATATAAGAACACTAACTTTAATATAATAATAAAAATGATCATCTAGGAGAAAACAGAACAGATACTAAAATATCTAATTCCGGCCTAGCCTAAACGCTAGCATTCTGTATTCATTCAAATGGTTAATCGCCGCATTTGATTCACCGCGTCATAGTTACCAAAGAAAACTTACATTATAATGTCTCTGAATGTAACTATTAAATCTAATTTAAATTGATTATGATCCAGACATTTAACTAGAAACTTGGAAAAAATTGAGAAGTTGAAATGGATCCCATTTCTGAATCATAAAATCTAAGAACACACCGTCACACACTTTGCTGTCAACAAAGTTCTGAGCGAGAGGTACAATTTTCTCAGTTATTCTGTTGATTATTGCAAAGCGCACAGACAATAAAGAATTATATCAATCAGAGAATACTGTTTAACTATGATTTAATTATGACCTCCATTATAATTTTATCGATTTCAATTTATTCACTTCATAATAAGAGATGAAATAAGAGAATTCTTTCAAGTCTGTGTCCGCCTATTCGGTAGGTGAATATTGGTAATAGTTCACGTTCTGCTCACAGGATAGCGCTACCATTACTATTAGACTTTAGCCGGGAATCAACTTTGCTTTTGAAGTCAATAACTTGTACGTGAACTTGTATTGCTATAGGGTTACCATAATTTTTTAAGGCCGGATCCGGACGGAGGGTATTGCAGGGGTTGTGATGGGTATGGAATAAACATTTTAAACTCAGAAATGATGGTTTTTATAATTTTGGAATGAAAATTGTCCCTCTTTCCCACTTTAAACTCACTCCTTAAATTAAAAAAGTTATATTACCGAACGATAGGCAACGCCTTATCCTTTCGTTCTGAAATATTTTTGATATTATGTAGTGAAAAGTAGGTACAGTATTTTGAAATGAATAAACAAAATTAATATGTACTGATTTTCGATCAACATAATTGGCAATGCGTAGGCCTACGGCAATGAAATTTTCCAGTGCTTTTGTTCATATTATTAGTAAAATCCGGAAATTTCTCAAATCCGGACACCAAACCGGACAGATGTATCAAATCTGGACAGTTCGGACCAAATCCGGATGTATGGTAACCCTATGTATTGCTCACAACCCATAAATTTCAAAATTTCATCATTAAACTATGCAAGAGGTTTGGAGATTGTATTGTTGAATGCTTACAGGAGACAAGGCAGATTTCTTCATCATATTTTTTCAGAGCATAAAGGCCACATAGGTCGGCGACCTCTGCATGGGCAATGAGTTGGATGATGTTGATTAATGAGTTGGACCTACATTTTTAGGCGGGTTCCGAACCTTGTAAAACATTTACAACACACACCTTCAGTAGCTATGACCGAAGATAATAAGAGTCTTTTGATAGTCAAATTAGAATCCCAGTATAGGCTATGTGTTATGACATGTAACTAACGAAAACATTAAAGAATTGAAAAAGAATATTCTTGTGATTTCCTAGTTTGATTCGAGACAATCTAATTAATTTAATGAGGTTTGTTTTGGCATTAGCTGCATTAGTCTCTATTATTTGTAATTTTCATGTATGTATTTGAAATAGATAAATCACTCAGAAAGTAATAGTTTTTTCTTGGAGTCAACACTTCAAAGACCTCATATGATACAAAATCAACAATTTTCAGTGTCAGTTCATGTGGATGATTTTCTTATAAGCTTGAAACTAAGCATTGAAAACCAGTAAACTAAGATGTAGAAAATAATACTTTGATGTAGAAATCAACAGCCACATTTAAAAGAGTGACAGTTGTTTCGCCCTATTGTTAGAGCATCATCACACACTGCTGGTAACTGACAATGAACTCCAGGTACCATGCTGAGTTCACTATCAGGTACCGTACTGTCTGATGATGCTTTAACAACAGAGCGAAACAATCATTTTCACACATAAAGAATATAGTGTACTCAGTGTACTGTGGGTCGTCTGACGATGCTCTAGACAACAGAGCGAAACGGCCGTCACGCCATAACGTGAGTTAATTTCCATTTAAAAGTGTTTTTTTTTTAGTTTATATTACATATTAGTGGAAACAAGATGGATCTTCAACATCACATAAAGAATGTTTTACAGGTGTAGAGCTTAAAAATAATATTATTTAAATAAAATAATAAATTTTTAATCTAAATAGTTGTAGTAATGCAGTGAAATTGGCATCATTTTGTTGATAACTTTCTGCCATTTGATTTTAATAAAGTATCAGACTTATTGCTGCTGCAGCTGGCTTGTATGTCATCTAAACAGGAGGTCTAATTTTCAAGCACTTTTTGCCAAGTTTTGACGATTTCAAAGAACATTTGCCGTGCTTTTGCCGATATACATCTCCAAATGCTAAAAAAAGTTTAGACTCAGGACGGACTACAAAAGAATTAATTTTAAAAATTAAATAACTTTATTAATTTCAAGAATTAAAAATTAAATAATTAATTTTAGATAAATTAAAAAAAGAAAAATGCAAGAAGAATGCTTCAAGTAGCGACAAAGTGGATGGTGGAGGAAATAAGAATAGGTTGGAGTTTGAGAAAATGAATGATAAGTTATTAATATTGATAAAATGTAGACATTGATATTAAATAGCAATTATTGTAACTTCCATTGGTGTTCATAAGTTTAATTTTGTATAGTGCACCCAAAAAATATCTATTACCAATACGCTTTAAAAATACAGTCATATTAAACTTGGCCTTAATTGTAGGTAACACTTGAAATAATTTCACAAGTTAGTTTGAAGTGACTGACAATTGAATAAACTGACAAATATACATAAACAGAATTTATTAATTTCGAATTCCTTTTAGACACTGACTTCCTTTTAGACAAAGGAATTCGAAATTAATAAATTCTGTTTATGTATATTTGTCAGTTTATTCAATTGTCAGTCACTTCAAACTAACTTGTGAGATACGAGCCGATATGGCCAAGTTGAAAATGAATTCTGCTGTACAGAAAGGCCTCCATGGTCTAGTGGTTAAGGGCGCTCAACCGGCAATTGAGAGGTCCGTGGTTCGATTCCCGGTGGTGACTGATATTTTTGTGCAGTAGCATTCATCGATTCCCATCAGCTGTTCAATGCTGTTGTCAATATCCGCCATTGTGGAAGTCTTCAGTATAAAGTAATAGCAATTAAAGGAATTCGAAATTAATAAATTCTGTTTTTGAAATAATTTATTCATTTTTAAACTTATTCGTTTATTGTGAATATAACGTAAAATAGATGTCCATGATTATGCATGAAAAAAAGACGAGAGAGACTCAATAAGTGAACGGAAATGCAATATTAGCATTAGAGCTGAACGGTTTGTCATAGGTGACGTCACAGCATGCAGAGCTCACAACGGCCAAAAAAGCCCTTATGTCCTCGCCCTCTACTATACCGCCCTGGTTTAGACTACATACTCGTACAGGCCAGCCGCGGCAGCAATGTATGTCAAAAATACTTTATTTAATTTGTATATTTATATATTAATACTTTATTTAAAATCAAATGGCAGAAAATTATCTGCCAAAAGAAGCCGATTCCATCGCATTAGTACAGTCTGTTACTTTTCTAATTTTCAGGTTCTATACCTTTCAAAAACACCTTTTAGAAATGTGAGTTTATTTCCATATCCAAGTGTTTTTTCTTAGTTTAATGTATTTGTAGGAAGAAGGTGGAACCATATCAAGTTATCAAAGTATTGTAGACCAGTTGTATTGTCACAATAGAAATGTGATTGTGTAAATCCACATCAAAATGTCCTTTCTTGGCTCAAATTACTCGGGAGAAAATGGAACCATATCAGCAAATTGAATACCAGCTTGAAGACTTGTTTTGTCACACATACAAACGTGATTTCCAGTCTTGTTTTGCAACACATAGAAACATGATTTCCACTTGTTTTGTCACACATAGAAACGTGATTTCCACAACAAAGTGTTTTCCTAGTTTAATTTAGTTGTGGGAGGATGGAACCATATCAGGGAATTGAAGACCAGATGTGGCATTTACCAGGTTATTTGTTGTTACAACAGCAAGAACTTCTAGCAAAGATAATGCTACAAAAGACACTCTGCTCGCTACCCCACTATGACTGGACTTTTCTTCTTGTTGGTTGAGCCAAGGCTTCACTGTATGCTGTATATAGTTAGGCCTTATTTGAGGAGGCCGTTGAGCTAGCTCCACTAAAAGCACTAGCACTAGCAGCGACTAGGCTTGCCTAGGCAAGTCCTCTTCCACCACACGTCTTGTCTATTTCAAAACGGCGGCGTTCAAAGTCCTCTCGATACGTTTCTTCTTATTCTCTATCTACCTTCGGTTTTCTCATCGCTTCTTCTTCTTCTTCTTCTTTACCTGTGGCTCCTCCTCCTTCTCCTCCTGCCACCATAGCCTTCGCGAACTCCAGTTGCCCTTGACTTTGCTTTGGTCGCGGTGCAATGTCCTCGGAAGGCCAATCACTGCCTCCAGGTTCCTTTCTTCATAGTTGTCGTAATCATCATCATCATTGCCATCATAATCGAGTTATTCCTTTTATTTTTCCTGTCTTCCAATTCCACTCCCCTATCTCTTCTTCTTGCTGCAACCAACAACTCTGTCTTCCATTATCTTCTATCTTCACTCTGGTCGGAAGTTGATCTTCCTTTCCCTTCACTTTCTCAATTTTACATCTGCCTTCATCCCTCGCTATCATCACAATTTTGTTGTTTTTCTTGAGGATGAAGCTCTTTGACACGCCCGCCCACATAAGAATTTCGTAAATGTCAGAAAATCTGATCATTGAAGAACTAATTTTATGAGATTATGGTCCAGTCTTTCGACTGGACTCTGGGAAAAAATTGAGTTTAGTCTCATAAGTTGTTCCACTCCACGGAAATCTTTAGTAAAAGGCGAAAGATTTATTCGACATTGAAGTGGAACCAGAGTCAACGATGGAAAGGACACACCGGCACCCACTTTGCTGTCAACAAAGTTCTGAGCGAGAGGTACAATTTTCTCAGTTATTCTGTTGATTATTGCAAAGCACACAAACGATAGAGAATTATTTCAATTTGTGAATACTGTTTATCTGTGATTTAATTATGACCTCCATTATAATTTTATCGATTTCATCTTATTTACTTCATATAAAAGATGAAATAAGTGAATTCTTTCAAATCTGTGTTCGGTAGGTGAATATTGATAATAGTTCCCGTTCTCCTCACAGTATGGCGCTACTATCACTAATAGATTTTAGCCGGGAATCAACATTGCTTTCGAAGTCAACTTGAACGGGAACAAAGTATTGCTCACAAACCATAAATTTAAAAATTTCATCATTAAAACTATTGAAAACTATGCAAGAGGTTTGGAGATTGTATTGTTGGATGTTTACAGGAGACATGGTAGATTTCTTTATCATATTTTTCCAGAGCATGAAGTCCACATAGGACTGATACCTAAGCGTGGGTAATGAGTTGGATGATTGTGATTGATGAGCTGGGCCAACAGATTTAGGTGTGTTCCGAACCACCGGGAAGTGATTTTACAGCAGAGAACAGTGTCTATCTAATCGGTCACTCTCACAAAGAGTGCCCAGGAGAACGCAGCTTATCTCTATCTGATTGACCTGCTACGGCTCACGGCTATCACTTCCCTGTTGCATTTACAAGTTGCAGAACTTGAAAATACACAAGTAATAAAAAATGCACAAGTTCATGAATACTTTTCTTATTCTTCTTCTTACTTTTCTTCTCTTTCTTTTTCTTCTGCAGTATAAGGTTAAGGGCCGTATTTATGAGTGTTCCTACAGTGTCTCTTAAATTAAGGGACTCTTTTTAAATGTAATTTATTGATATATAGGCATAACCTTTTATTTTTCCGAGTCTCTTGCCTCAAGGGACTCTTGAAATTTATTGCATTTCAAGAAATAGGCATTTTCCTTCAGTCAATATGTATTCATAAATAATTATTATTCATTATTATTTGAGACAATATTATCAAAAATATTATTCATTTTAAAAAACTAAACAAAAGTTCACCAACTCCATTCAGTCATTCCATTCTGGATTCAAACATGCACGATTTTTAATAGCTGTTTTTGTTTTGAAACCTCTTACCCCGAAGATAGTAGGTAAGAGGCACTTTCACGCTGAAGTGACCACTATAACCAGGTCTACTATTTCTGGGCAATTGTAGTAATGCTTGGATGGTGTTTTTCACGCACATCTGCATACAGGATATTCATATCAAGATCCAAGGTGCGTTGGTAGCCTGGGAAAGAGGAGTGCAACACCACCCAGACTTGTAGGTAGTAGGCCTAATTGTTTCCTGCTCTTCTTTAGGAATGAAAAGGAAACTGACTGATTTTCTTTAAATCAACGCCCATTTTCATACACACTCTACTAGTAGTTAGAAACGATTAAATAGCACACTTGTCGCAACAATGTATATTTTAATGCAAAAGTAATGTAAGCATCCAGCTTTCAAGTGAGTAAGCAACAAGTGACTTATAAAAAGTAAGCACTTGAACTTGCTGTACACACCTGAAAATGACAGCTAATTCATCGGTCATGAATGAGTGAATGGGAATCAAAATTATTTACCATGTTTGGGAACTAAAAACTATAAACAAAAGTGGAAATTGGAGATGGCAATATTTTTCAGTGTATTCTATTCACAATCAATCTGATTATAATCAAATGGGATTGTCAGGTGGTGGTCTAATCAGGATTATTATTGAATAGTATACAAAACTGTACCTATCATATTCTAAATCGAAATTAAATGAAATAATGGCATTATTGATACGAGCATGTTATGTTAAATATGAAGAAAGATTCAAAAAGTGAAAAATTATTTTTTAAATGTATTTCAAGTCTTGGAAATACTTCAATGATTAATCCCTCGATAATTTTTGATACGGAGTAATAATATGCTAAAAAATACTCTGTTTTTCTCTGAATTTCTCCTTATACAGTAGATAAACTGCTATATAAGAAAACTATAATATAGGAATAGTAGTTTATGCAACGATTTTATTTTGACCCTTATTAACGCACGAGTTAGATGTAAGTTATAACACGAGCGAATGCGAGTGTTATAAATATCTCACGAGTGCTTTAATGACCAAATAAAACCGTTGCATACACTATTTTATCTACGACCACTAGTATACATTTAATTAAAACAATTTCATTTTACCTGTGACTGTCAGAGATACCTAACCTCTCATCTCAAATACGAGAAGTTATAGTAGATTTTGTTAGTTTAATGCAGCTGGTGTAGCAGTTTGATCAAATCAGCTGATAGTTTCACAATATTGAATTACGATATTGATTCCATCAAAAATGCTTCTGATTGGTCCAGAACCCGTGTTATAATGTAGAACCTGTACTATAATGAGCTCATTATGCAACGGGTTTCAAAAAGCATTTCGAAAAGACAGCTGTTTTGGCATCAATTGTGAAACTGTAATGTATACATTATGACATGGTCGTAGATAAAAAGCCAAATTAAAACTGTTTTTTTCTTTTTCTGTTACATTTTTGTGTAAAGAGGGCAAGCATGGGATTTCCTTGTGTTCTCATATGACTGTACTCATGTCAAATAAATAAATATAAATAATGTTTTTGATGCTAGATTAACGGTATGCAATTGTCTAAAATGAATCGATGTAATAGAATATGAATGATGGAATGAAAAACACGGAATAAAGGGTAAAACGGTAATTCAAAATAAGAATCTAGTATTAAAACTGACACTGTATTTCACTTTTAAATAATGTTTTACTCACATATATTTGAGATGCTTGAGGAATGCATTTCACTTCTGAAAAGAAGCTTCGTCAGCCTGACGAAGCTTCTTTTCAGAAGTGAAATGCATTCCTCAAGCATCTCAAATATATGTGAGTAAAACATTATTTAAAAGTGAAATACAGTGTCAGTTTTAATACTAGATTGTTCATTAAGTATTTCGTCATGGAAAGCATCACAGATCAAAATAAGACTTAAAAACCTTAATCGTATAAACTGTCTACCTATATATACAAAGTATGTGTCAAAAATAGAGGATTTTTTTAATATAAATAGTTATTATTAAATGATGTGAACAGTTCGGATTGATCAGGAAAACTAATACATTCACATAAAAATATCACTATTTATAAAATATTTAAAAAAGATGATGAATGCAATAATTGATATTTTAACGAATTGGTTTAACATGACGTGTGTTTGAAGATAGTATATACATGATAAATATAAACAGAAAAATCCGCAGCATCATTATCATCCACTCATTAAACACACACAGTACCATGCACAAGTCTCAGGCTCATATGAGCATCATCAGCAAGAAAAAATTAGATGATTGAATAAAATCTCAATGGAATGAAAGCGTAATAAATCTACATCTGAGCACAAAACTACAATTCCAGTTAAGCTAATACATAAGAATCTAATTTAAAATATAAATAAAATAAATATCCTGACCTGACCATATTCATAAGGAATAAAACAAGAAGTTCATAAGATTATTCTTGTTCAGAGTTTCCTCTAAAACAAGTTAGCTGGCTTATCTTTTTCATCTTTTTTCTCATTAATATTTTTGGCTACACATTGGCAGGGCTTAATTGTGAATAACCCTGTGTGGGAAAATAAGACGAAGATGTTGGAGGCATTTGCTGGTCCGGGTTAACAGCCGAAAAACCACCGTCTTAGGTTGGCCTTGGCGCAGGACAGTGTACTTATAATGTGCTAGCAATGATGGTAAGAGCAGGGGTGGGGAGGAGCCCTTGATTTTTTGATCTGTGGCGGGTTGAAGGCCAATCGTGCCTGCAAATGGCCAGACTCTGCTCACATCCAATGTAATGGTGTAGGAAGGGCAACTAGATACAAGAAGAGTACCTCTACCATCCTCCAAACACAACGTTTTAAATCATATAGTGTGCATGATGAACGTCCGTATAAAAAAACAAGTACATCGTGAAGAATGAGTAGATGATCTTTTTTTCTTCTTTTTTTCTGAGGATGAAGCCCACAAAAATTGCATTTCTAGGAGTTACGTTGGATAGACGATTGACCTGGACTCCATACATTGAGAAAATATGTAGTAAAATTTCATCTGGGGTATTTGTCCTGCGACAGCTCGCTAGATTGAATGACAAAAAGTTACTTTTCACAGCTTACCATGGGCTCTTACTGTCACATATTAGGTATGCTATCTTAGTATGGGGTAATTCATCAAAACAAAATCTTGATAGGGTGTTTAAGATCCAAAAGAAAGCGGTTAGGTGTATAGAAAGAGTAAATAGATTAGATTCATGTAGGCCGTTGTCCAAGAGACTTGGTCTCCTAACTGTACCCTGCTTATATGTGTATGAAGCTACTTTATATGTAAAAACGAATGATATTAATCAAAATCTTGATGTACATGATTATAATACAAGAAGCTGAAGAGATTATCACTTGGTGAGTCACAATAGTAGCTTATTCAAACAAAAACCTAGTTATATTGGTAGGAAATTCTACAACAAGCTACCGCAGTTTTTGAAGAGTCTTGAAAATATAGATATATTTAAAAAACAATTGAAGAAATATTTAGTTGATAAAGCTTTTTATAGTGTACAAGAGTTCCTTTCACATCAAAATTAAGCTCACCTCAACTAATTGAAGTAATTATGGTATCTAGTGTATAATATTGTTGATCTGACTTGTCTTATACTCCTTAACTGGAGTCTCCAAGACGTAATCTACAAAAAAAAAAAAAAAAAAAAAAACAGGTCTGAGACCTGTGCGTGGGTGATGAATTGGGTGATGGTGATTGATGAGTTGGACCTACAGTTTTAGGTGGGTTCCGAACCACCGGGAAGTGATTTTACAGCAGAGAACAGAGTCTTTTTTGCTGGCCAATCGAATCGGTCACCGTTACAAAGATGACCAGGAGTTTCGTAGCTTATCTCTGATTGAACAGATACCTGCTACGGCACTCGGCTATCACTCCCCGTGTTTCATGGCAAAGAACAAACTAATATTATTAGAACTTGTATTTGTAGCTACCGCGAAATACTAAGAACTTTAGTTGTTGATTTAAGTTGTGGTTTTTTAATTTTTGTGAGATAAAGAGACAAAGTGGTGTCTTTTCAAAATAGCTTTTTAACTGTATAAAATGCACTGGAGACTTGCGGTATTCAAATATTGACAGCAGTAACAAATAGAAATGCAAAAGTTTGATAAAAACTAGTATCTAAACAATCTTAAAATTGCTGGGGAATTAGCAATGGTTAATAATTCTAAAATCCCTGGATTATCTCCTCCATTAAAAAATAGCTTTTATTTAACACGAAAGATTTTAAATTTTTCAGGAGAGATGGGAGAAAAAGGAGAAGAGGTAAGCAAGAAAAAGAAAATAAACTAGAAAAATACAGTATTCTGAATCAAAGAGGCTGACGAGTGATAGAGAAAAGAGATGAACTTATCTAAAGTGGAAAATGGAAAAAATTGAGCTGAAAAATATAATTAAGAATTGTTTGAAGCATAGCACAGCCTACATTGCAGGCTCTTAATCGGTATTATATTATTATGCAAAACAGTAATTCATATCTCCAACTTTTATCTCCTACTGATACAAGACTAATTATAAACAAACTTTTGGTACCAGATGCCAGACCTTTTTTCCCATTCTAGAGGAAGATGAACTATTTGAAAAAGGAACAAAACCTCAAACTATAATGATACCTTTATAATTAATTATGAAACTCATATATTTTTAGTAATGTATTATACAATACTAATTCTACTTAGGCTAATGGGGCTTTAAAGTCAGTGAGTAATTTGCTACAAGAAGTATACAAGAACTTGTAGTACCTTTTTTCCCATTCTAGAGGAAGTTGAAATATTTGAAGAAACAGAACCTCCAACTATGATATCTCTCTAAACGTTGAAACTCATACATTTGTCAGTTGAAATATTTAATAATAAAATAGTAATTTTACTTACTGAGGCTGCTGCTAGTGAATTCAGTTCGAAAAATCAATGAGTAGTTTGCTTCTGTCCATTGATATTGAAAAGCAGAGTAATTCTAACATGGTATGTGCTTCCCACTGTACTATGAAGAA
>OX418223.1:44704959-44742459 GCA_948455865.1 Conomelus anceps | reverse complement strand
TTACCTTGGACCACTCGGCGGACAATATCCTCTGGATGCTGATGGCGCGGGTGGCTGCCAAACAGACCAAAAAGGCACTTCTACATCTTTTTCTTCTCCTTCACCTTCCTTTTCTTCTTTTTACCTCCTCTAATACATTTTCTTCTTCATCTCCTACTACCTACCATCATATTATCCTCCATCATTTTCTTCTTCGTCTCCTTATTCTTTCTCATATTTCCCTTTTTCTTCTTCCTCCTCTTTTTCCTCTAGTTCTTCTCCTTCTACTTCGTCTCCTCCTTTCTTCTTCTTCCTCCTCTTATTTACCCTCTTATTCTTCTTATTTTTCTTCCTGTTCTTCTTCTCTTCCTCGTCCTCTCTTCGTCTCTTTTCTTCTTTTTTATAATTTTTCTTCTTATTCTCTTTTTCTCCTCTGCACAATTGCTTTTCCACTCTCTCTTTCTTGCTTTTCTTCGTCTACTTCTTCTCCCTTTTCTTCGTCTCCTTTTCCTTCCAATCATCTCTTTTTTCTTCCCCGCTACTATCATTTTCATCTTTTTCTCTCTTCTTGTTATCCTCTTCCTTTCTTCATTTTCTTCCTCCTAATATTTACCCTCTTATTCTTCTTCTTTTTCTTCTTTTTCTTCCTGTTCTTCTTCTTCTTCTCTTCCTCGTCCTCTCTTCACCTCTTTTCTTCTTTTTTATCATTTTTCTTCTTATTCTCTTTTTCTCCTCTGCACAATTGCTTTTCCACTCTCTCTTTCTTGCTTTTCCTCGTCTTCTTCTTATCCTTTTCTTCGTCTCCTTTTCCTTCTTATCATCTCTTTTTTCTTCCCCTCCACTATTATTTTCTCTTTCTCTCTTCTTCTTATCTTCTTTCTTTCTTCTTCTTCTTCCTCCTCCTCCTCTTCCTCTTACTCACCTCTTATTCTTCTTCTTTTTCTTCCTCTTCGTCAACCTCCTCCTCCTCCCCCTCTCTTCGTCACTACTCTTCTTTTTCATCTCCTTTTCCTCTTCTCTTTTTTCCTCAGCACAACTTATTTTCCACTCTTGTCTTTTCTTCTTCTCCTTTTTCTTCGTCTCCTCTCTCTTATTTCTTATTTTCCTTCCCCTCCCCTATTTCTTATCTCCTCTTCTTCTCATCCTGATCCTCTCTTCTTTTTCTTCTTATCAGTTCTTCTGCATCATCTTCTTCTTTTTCTTCTTATCGGTTCTTCTTCTTTTATTCTTCCTCCTCCTCCTCTCTTCTTCTTCTTCTTGGTTCTACTATATCATCATAATCATTATCATCTTCTTTTTCTTCCTCCACCTCCTCTATTCTTTTTCTTCTTATCAGTTCTTCTGTATCATCTACTCCTTTTTCTTCTTATCAGTTCTTCTGCATCATCTTCTCCTTTTTCTTCTTATCAGTTCTTCTGCATCATCTTCTTTTTCTTCTTATCAGTTCTTCTGCATCATCTTCTCCTTTTTCTTCTTATCAGTTCTTCTGCATCATCTTCTTCTTTTTCTTCTTATCGGTTGTTCTGCATCATCATCTTCTTCTTTTCTTCTTCCTCCTCCTCCTTCTCCTCTCCTCTTCTCGGTTCTACTACATCATCATAATCATTATCATCTTCTTTTTTTCCTCCTCCTCTCTTCTTTTTCTTTTTCTACTTCTGTGGTGGCGCGCGCGAACAAAGAAGATAAGCACTGGCGGCTCAGAGGCGTCTATTGAGATTTCAAAATTGGCGTTAATGTCAACGAACCATAAATACAGATCCTTGATTTTCAAGGATGAGCTGCAGTGTTGTATTCACCCATAGCAGCACACAGTAGTTCTCGGTGATGCTCTTCTCAAGAAAATTGTTCCAGTCATGTTGATTTACTTCTTTTTTGCTAGCATTTCAGACAATCCAACAAAACTCTTTCTTTGAAACCTTCCATTCGATTTTTGCTGTCTTCATGTACAGTGAAATAAGAAATCAATATAAGAGAGCACTTTGTAGGCCAAATTTTTCTTCTAAAATCAAGGTTTTTAATACTTTTAATTCAATGTCTTCTAATTACATTCAAACATCTATATAATCAACTTTCAAATAATGTAATCCTTTATGTACAGAATAGCGTCCGTTTACATTGCCATCTTTTTGTATTCTTTGATCCACTCCTGTTAACTGTATTTGTTCCTATCTATTTATAGTTGCTTTGACTTGTTTTTAATATAATTGTTTTAGTCAATATTTATTTAGATTATTATTTTGTTATTTTGCATGATATACTTTTTTTGTAAATTTTGTATAATTGGTGTGTACTGTTGGAATATGAATAAATAAATACATAAATCTTGGGAAGACGACTTCTCATTAAGGAATACAGTACATTTCTAAACGAATTATTGCCTAAATAATCAATATTCTTATAAATAAATTCAATCTGCCTGGATAATAGATTTCCTTCTACATAGCCGTTTTCATTAAATGTTCAGTCGTTTTTCATTAAATGTTTAATTTCTCACATCTACGAATAAATGCATATATTATAGTCATTGGTTATGTAACATGAGACGATTCTAAACTAACATTGCTTAGGGATCAGCAATTTCTTTGGTGCGGTGATTTCACTTCTAATTCGATCGTATTTATAATTTATTCCGTTCTATTAATGCATTCAATTCATGTTTCCAATAATTCTTATTAATTTTAATAACGGAAAATTTAATGTTCCATATTTCATTACGATACTTCGTCCAAAAATTAATCTCATAGAAACACTTTTAAATGGAAATTAACCTAACCTAACCTTAACAACAGAGTGAAACAGCCGTCACGCCATAACGTGAGTCAAAATTTCCACTTGAAAGTGTTTTTTAAATATTTTATTGTAAGCTAGTGGAAACAAGATGGATCTTCAACATCATAATTAAATATCCTTATATTGAATATTCATTGAATCATTGTTGAAGGAAAACAATTTTGATAGAAATAATTTTCCTAAATTATATGCATCCGATGAATTTACATGTGGTATAGTTAGTTAAAGCCCTGACTGAACTCTGACGTATAACATTTGTGGCAGTTACGGGTTCGATTCCTGTTCAGTCTAGCATCTTATCATCATCATCATCATCATCATCAATCGCATTAACCTAAGCAAAAGTCTCAGGATTATGCTGAGCATCATTAGCGAAAACGTTTCACACATTTAAAGGTACAACCATTTATTCAAAATTACATTTTCACAAGTCCTGTACATTTAAGGGTACCTTTTCGAAGATACAGACTATATTAATTTCGAATTCCTCAAAGTGCTATTAATTCATACTGAAGACTTCCGCAATGGCGGATATTAACAAAAGCGATTGGGAGGTCCGTGGTTCGATTCCCGGCGGTGACTGATAATTTTGTCAGTTGCATTCATCGATTTCCATCAGCTATTCAATGCTGTTGTCAATATCCGCCATTGGGGAAGTCTTCAGTATGTATTGATAGCACTTTGAGGAATTCGAAATTAATAGATTCTGTTTCTGTATAATTTGCCAGGTTAAATTGTCAGTTATATCAAACTAACTTGTGAGACAGAATTTCTTTCCAGGCGACTCAAGTTTTCCTTTGAAACAAAGAGACAAGTATCAACGACAAGTAGAGGCTGACTGATCATGATGGCCAGTGCCTTTGTGCTGGTCTGTTGGATAGAGACTCTAGAAAGAGATCAAATTGAGATTGCGAGAGAGAGAGAAAGAGAAAGAGAGAGTGTTGGATAGAACATCGTCTGTCTGCCAGTCTGACAGGAGGTTATTGGTTGGGATGAATCTGGATGCGTCATGCTGTCCAACAAAGGCCACGAATTCAATGCGATGTGATGGAAAACTGGATGCACTTCTCACGAAGATGCACTGCGCTGAATGCAACTGCAACTGGTGCTGCATTCAAACCGGTCGGGGAGTGTATTAGCACTCTCTGCATTGCAATGCACAAATCAATGCACTATGCATCGCAGTCACACGAGTTTCTCAGCTCATATGAACGCCAAATACTATAGATTTTAAGACAACTGTGAGAGAGAACTCAACAGGTAAACTTAAATCATTATTTATTTTAATTTTTTTTTTATTTCAACTGGAGGAACATAGATTGTCGAAATACTAATTTTGAAAATATCAATTCTTAATTCATATGTTAATTCTATAATTCAATATTAATACATATGTTATACTGTATTAATATGTGTTATGTGTATTTTTATTGTGTATATTGCTATATGTCTCCGAATTGATGTCTCTGATAAGTTAATTTAATTTTTCAATTTATTGTATATCTTACTACTGAATGTATGTCTCGAATTGCACTTGTATGGTACATGGAAAGATGAGAACCGCTCCCGCTCACAGACTGACAGTCTTTGCGGGTTCATTTATTCTGAAATATATTATGTACTGTACTTGTGTATTATTGTGAATAAAATTTTTGATTGATTGAATCAAATGATTTTTATTTGATTAATTTTTAATGATTGATTTTTATTTATTTTATCAATATTATCAACATATAATATAATATTAATGTATTTATATTTAATAAATAAATATAAAATGTTAATGCCTAATAAGGCCCAGAAGGTAAACTTAATATTTGAAATTTTGTGTCTTAACTGAAAGAAAGCAGGTTATCAAAATATTAATCTAAAAAACTATCAATTTATAAATGCCATTGTGGAGATTGAAAAAATTAAAGTGAATTGAAGATATATTGGCGAATACAGCAGGAACCGTAAGAATAAAACGAAAACAGAAACTGAAGGATACTTGAATCCATAAAAAAATTGAATGATTTTATTCTCCTTCGATGCCAAACCTTGAGAGACCTAATACGGCGAAGATCAATGTTACCAAAACCATGGTACAAAATGAAAAAACATACAGTAGATGACAATGTGGAAAACAGAATAATATATTTGATGTTAATAATAATCTAAGAAAAAATGTATCAAGTTGGATTGATTTTGATCAAGGAAAGTGAATAGTGTTTAAGAAACTAATGTTATTTCTAGGGTTGAAAAACTCTGAGAAATAGAGAGAATCTAGTTTCAACTTTGCACTTAATAAATACAAAATAAGTTGTTAAGAAAAACTGGTTTGATTCTGATCACGAAAAGAAAATAGTATTCAAGAAACCTATATTTTCACTAGGGTTGAAAACCTCTGAGAGGTTGAGAGGACATTGAGTTTCAACTTCGCTCTTTATAAATGCAATTCATCAATAATCAATCCATCAAGTTGACCTATGCAAATCGTTGAAAATAAAAACTATTCTACTCTTTCTACACTTTCAGAATTAAAGAATAGTAAAAGGTTACAGTGATGGACTATAGATCTGAAATTAATGCTACTAAAATGAGAAAAACTCCGAAATCTGGCTTATGTGAACAGTATCACGTGGACCTTGTAATTATACGCACATTTAAATATTTTCGTTTTGCTTTAAACGTTTTGATTCTATGGCTTTGTAGTAACTAATTCATTTTGTAAGTTTGTACAACGTGAATATTTATTCTTTTTTCTCTTTCATTGTATTTTGATCAAGTGGAATAAAACATTATATTCTATTCTTGTTCATTTCTTCTGCTTTTTCTTTATATCACTTGACTTTACTTCCAACCTCGATTATGAATGACGGTAAGAACGCTGCTGCTATCTGTCGTACACCATTCAATAGCAAGTGTTTATTCTGCGATGGCGATCATCATCGAGTATTAAATGATACTTGGTTTAATGTGGATGCTCCACTGTGCAAAATTAAGCACCCTAAGGAAGTTCTTCCCTTGCACCCTACTTCAAAATCTGCACTGAATTCAAAACAAATCAGAAATGGTACACAGTGTGCTATAGAGCGGAGCAACAGGTCGATCGTGATGCTCAGTCGCAGGCTCTCGGGACTGTGATTGGAAGGGTGACCGGTTGCGATGGCATCATCAATTTATTATTATTCTGAATCAGAAATGTAATTAGATATTTGAATGTAATACCAATAAAGCATACGCATACATTCCCCACTTTAGTATATATATTTTTTTATTATTATTATTATTATTATTATTATTAGACGTAAAACTCCCAAAGTGGAAGAAGCTGAGTGAAGAGGGTTCATTTTTTGGACTTGTTCTTCTTGTTTGCCCACCAGCTTTTCATTTTTTGTGTGAAATACTTTAATATTATAATTATATTATATATTACCCCAAGGTTCATACCCATCTGAAACTGTAGGTCCACCATCTATAACCTAATCATTGTATTACCTCATTACCACCATTCACCTCATTACCCATGCACAAGTCTGAGACCCATGTAAGCTTCATCAGCAAGTTTTATAATAATTATACAATGATTTTCAACCTGAACTTGACCATTACCCTGTTCCACTATGTAATACAGCTTTGTATAGTCCATAATTCTAGGCGAAGATTATGACCGCCCTAACGAACTGGATGCGAGTAAGACGGCTTATTCGTTCAAGCCTGATCACGCCTAATCGAGCAGACATGTTGTTCGGCTTGTATGTTATTAGTGGGCCGCATTATTAATCCGCAATCGACAGCAGAAAGATCGAGAGGAAAGGACTGGTTTCCCGGGTCTGGACATGGCAGGCCAACAGCCCCTGATCTGGTTCTTGACCCTGGCGTCAGTCGTGTGGACCCCGAACGCAGGAGGAAGTCACAGAGGATGTCCAGACAACATGACAGTTGTCAAGACAGAGAGAGAGTGAGAAAGAACGATAGGCAATGTGAGAGAAAGAGTGAGAGAGATCGACTGGAGTGAATTCCACAGAACACATAAATAGTAAAAATGTCCAACCGGATGAGACACTTCTCAGAATTACGACTGAATGAAATCTCTGCTCGTAAAAAGGCCAGGTTCGATGCCCACCAGACTCAACCAATCAATTTCATTGGCTGCTATTAGCCAGTACCAGTAATTACATCTATTAAATCAATACTTGGCAAAAGTATTGCCAACTTCAGAAGTTTATTATTGAATCTACCCGATATTACCGTACAACCAACCACCTTCAATTGGAAGTTATCAAACAATGTTCAACTCTTAATTTTTCTTGGCTGCTATCAGCTAGTAATTACAACTAGTAAACCATCCTTAACGAAATAATTGGAAATTCATCGTTTAATACACCAGGAAGTGCCGTGTGACCACATTCAACTATTATCAATGTTCTCTATTAATTTTCATTGGCAGCTATTGACTAGTAATTACATCTAGTAAACCAATAGTTGGCAAAATAAATGAAAATTCATCGTTGAATCATTCAGTAAGTACCGTAAACTCCTGTAATTAGAACCTATCACTGCTCTCTCTCTCACTAAATTTGGAAATAAATTTCAAGTTACTGTATGATTCACTGGAGAAAATACTTGGAAGTTTCTGCAGAAAGTACCGTACCACCACACACGACTAGTACTGCAAGATGTTCCTTCCCAGCGAACACATAAGACCAATGGTCTTATGGGTTCGTTGTTCCTTCCTCTCATATTTCTTGAATTCGAACATATGGGGAAGTGATAGCCGAGTGCCGCAGCATCTGTTCAATCAGAGATAAGCTACGAAACTCCTGGGCGCTCTTTATAAGGGTGACCGATTGGATTGGCCAGCCAAAAAGACGCTGTTCTCTGCTGTAAAATCACTTCCCGGTGGTTCGGAACCCACCTAAAATTTACTGTAGTTCCAACTCATCAATCGACATCATCCAATTCATTACCCACGCACATGTCTCAGACCTATATGGGCTTCACCCTCCAGAAAAAAAAAGAGGAAAAAACATATGAAAGAAACGCTAATTTACATGGTGAATAGGCGGTCAAACAAATCAATGGGTTTCCTTAATAGAATAGTGCTTGCACAGTGGAGCATCCAATACTCGATGATAATATCCATTGAAAAAATAAATAACGTAGAATAGTGGTACTGTATTCATTGATCCAATCTGTTACATACTATTCTACTGCATGTGTTTTATTTTTCAATGTTGATTATCATCAAGTACTGTATGCTCCACAGGCTCCACTGTGCAAGCACTCAAAGCCTCTTGCATATTTGCTCTATTGTATTTTTGCCATGAATAAATAAATACTAGATAGCAACCGTCATCGTAAAATCAAACACATGGTGTAGGATGAGACTACGTCAACGTGAATATGTACCATCATTCCGCAGCGTGTATTATTAAATTTTGCGGTGGTCGTTATCCTCGAGTATTGAATGCTCCACTCTGCAAGTACCCTAAAACTGTCTTACAGTAAAATGGCACTCGTACCTTCATGCTCAAGAGAATGGCATTCATAAAACATGGACCAGAATTTTAGAATATTCTTGATTATTTTAAATTAATTTTACCAACAGCCATTTCACTAAGCCTTGAATTATCAGTTCCAATGTGAGTCAGTTGCAATTCATCAAAACGAATGATTGGTGGAATAGCATTTTTTAAAACGCTCTAAATTGCTCGAACTAAATCCCAATTGTATAATTCCTGGAACTCCAGACCAAAGACTTCCAGGGACAGAATAGTTGCATTTGTCACAGTGCACAAGGACCTTCACACTGAATAGGATTCAGCATTAACAAATTTAGTCTAGACCGTGAAAAGAAGACAAGAGTAGACAAGGACCCACTAATATAGTTGAAGGACTTCTTATCCTAATTTGATTGATCTACGATCTTTATTTAGATGGCTTCCTACTACTTACAGTAATCTTTGCGTGACATTCGATTATGGAAGCTACTACGTTCTGCATCCTAACTCAGGCTGCAGGATTTTTTTAGGAATCATTATTGTGTTTTACAAGTTATCAAATTTTAGTAATAGTACTCAAATTATTCTTAATCTATTTATGATGCTCTGAAATCTGGAACAAATTTCAAAATTATATCCACTTTCTTTGGACTATTGATCTGTTTTAGTGTTTCGTTTTTGAAGTGAACTTTTAAATTAATATTCTTGTTTTGGAAAGAATCAGTAATAGTACTTCAAAGTGAAATTTCTAGTTGAACTTTGATATAACCTTAAATTTGTATTATTTTTTTAGATGAAAATTTGCAAAGAAAGCAGTAGGGCTGTGCCTGTTGTACCTTTACTTGATAGTGTTTCTTGTAATACACGAATAAATTGAATAAATAGATCATTACCGTGTAAAATTTTAGTAATTAGAATGACCATTCGGCTATTTTCTTTTCTTTGTGAGATAAGAGAGCACTAAAGTAAAATTCAGCTAAGACGTCCAGTGAATTGCGGAGATTGCAGATGCCTTCTATGGCCGACTAATTACCCTTTCAAGCTGCTCACGATTTTCTTTCTGTACTTCTATTGTGAGTGGCTTTCGTGTATCAGAAAGAAAGGAGGAAGAAAGAAGTGCAAACAGCAAAGAAGACAGATGAAAGAAGGGTAAAGAACAGTAATTACCAATTGCTAGATGGAGGATAGGAAAACATTCAGCTCAAGAAAGGAGGATAGCAGTAGCAGAGCTGGATTGATCACACCTTTCAACTGTCAATACGACAGCTAGACACAGAATTTGCTACGCCTTT
This sequence comes from Conomelus anceps, assembly GCA_948455865.1. Taxonomy (NCBI): domain Eukaryota; kingdom Metazoa; phylum Arthropoda; class Insecta; order Hemiptera; family Delphacidae; genus Conomelus; species Conomelus anceps. The sequence goes on along the minus strand of OX418223.1, from coordinate 44,732,912 downwards.
GCTAGTAAAAAAAGTAATAGACCTTTCTTCAATCTAGATAAAATAACTAAGTACATTTATCCATGTTCCCATGAAGACACATACAGAGCAAAACATACATAAATGCTACAATAGTACACAGCAATTGACATTGTCTGTCCGCTGTCGAAGACGTAGGCGTCGTAACGAGAGGGTGGTTATAGTGGGAGGATGTAACCCCCCCCCCCCCATCCATTGCTTAGAAGAAATTTAAAAAAAACAATTGTAAGTCAACTCTAGTTACGCCACTGGCTCGACGATACTCTAGCTTTCCAAGTGACCAAAAAATGAATATGAACATGATGGTAAATAAATTTTAATATAAACTTGGAAAAAAAACACTTAAATGGAAATTAACTCACGTTATGGCGTGACGGCCGTTTCGCTCTGTTGTCTAGAGCATCGTCAGACGACCCACAGTACACTGACTTAATGTTTTTTTTTTCAAGTTTATATTACATATTAGTGGAAACAAGATGGATCTTCAACATCATCAAAATAAATTTTCATCTAATATTTTTCAAATATAATATAAATTTATGAGAAAAGAAGAAAAAGAAAAACGAGAACAAGGAGAAAAAGCAGAAGGAAAAAAAAGAAAATAGATAAGAAGGAACAGAAGAAAGAAAAAAGGAGAAAAGCCTATGGATTAAAGGTAAAAGGTTGTCACATTCTAGATATTCATATTCAATTGAATCGGGCAACCTGCTCTATAAATTATCAATTTATATGTACATTTTTTGTTGATGTTGTGGAACTCCATAAAGTACTGTTGAAAATGAGACCTAAGGCCATGAAGCCATGGTCCAGTGCTCAAAATAAACAGTGGAACTGACATTTTATATTATAAGTTTTAATGCAAATTATTATTAGGGTTTTAATGTCAATGTAAGTACATCATGCTAAAATGCCGCTAAAAATATAATTTCAATATTATATAGAGTTTTTATTCATATAAGGGGTATTTTCTTTTATTGCCAATAAGTAGGCTATATCTTTCACTATATGAAGGTTTCTAAAAAAACGAATGAAGTAACATCATATTATAATGTTCCTACTCTCATATTCTGCTGCTATTGATGATGACTTGTGTTAATATGGGACAATAGCCTACAAGGACATTGTAATTGTGTTTGCTACAAATTTCAATTTTTAATTACATATACAGTATTTTCAATTGAACTCAACATTTTAATTCATTTTTATGCTTTATACTTTCTACCACTTAAAGTTGAGTGGTAGAGAAGACTTTGTAGCCTTAACTCCGCCTAAGAAAAAAAAATTTTCCATTTCATTACTTTATTTATTTTCTACTTATTATTTATTAGCCTATGATTAAATTTACTATCTCATTGAATACTGTATTTTTTTAGGATGAGGTCCACATAGGTCTGAGACCTGTGCGTGGGTTATGAGTTGGATGATGGTGATTGATGAATATTATAACGCTTTTCTTCACATATTTTTTCTCCTAGCTTTCAGGTTTCATGTTCCACGATCTCATGCACATGACGCGCCAAGAAGTTCAACCAGACAATTTCGAGCAATAAAACTGGAAGACAATTTGCACGGCTCTCTGTGTATACTGAGTGCACAGTACTTTCCATGAGAGACACTTGGAAGACTCGTTACTTGCGATTGTAGCACGTTACAGGGCAAGGAATGCGAGCGAACTAGATTGCTATGTAGACGAGCGAAGGATCAGAAAAGAGGAAACAAAGAAAAACAGATACCTAGAATAGTTAAGAAGAGAAAAGGGATAAAGAAGAATAGAAGATAAAAAAGAAAAGAAACGACAGTAAAACAAAAAGAGGTAGTAATAGTGGCCAGTAGTTGTAGAACAAGAGGAAAGAAAATTATTGTAGAGTCAAGTTCTATCCTTCTCGCTATTAGCTGTCCTCCAACCCATTCTCTCTCTTTCCTGTCGATCCTCTCGAATCCTTAATGGACCAATGCGAGATGCTGGACAGCATTCCTATTACAGAATAGACCAGTCTAGCCGGACTCCGTCTAGCCAGTCTAGGTCTATGACTTAAGTTCAACCACTTATTAGAGGACGCGCGCACTCGCCTTCACAAGCACGGGCACAAGGGCATGACTGCATGAGAGGGTGGAGCAATAGGGGTTGAACAAAGAAAGCCTACAACCTGCTTGCATGCATTAAGACGAACAAATATTTACACAGGTCTATTTTTTTCCTTGTCCAGACACTCTTCCAACCCTCATCGCCCTGATTACAATTCTTATAGCTTTCCAAGAGTTATCACCTCCACCATTCTTTCATTCCACTACTCCTTAGTTGGCTACATTCACTTTCAATCGAAAGAACAGAGAAGACAAGTCATTTTAAAGTCATCAATGGTTTTGGCTCGTTTTTTAATTTTGTTAGGTTTTTTTTTAGCTGAAGATACCCACATAATACATGTCTTGACCACATATAGCACATTACTTGACCACATAGAACACTATTACTCTATTATAAATTTGAATTTCGTAAATTCTTCTGCAGTGTCACTCTGATATAGCGTCCAAAATTTATTGATCCTTTGAATGTCGTTATAAACAAGTTGTACTGTAATTAGATTACTTATTTATGTGAATTTACAATTTTATTATTAATGATTTTAAAAAAAGGCAAGATTAAAAGGCATCCCTGAAGGATGTAACCACAAATGCTACAATGATTTTGTTTTGAGGATGAAGCCCACATAGGTATGAGACCTGTGCGTGGGTAATGAGTTGGTTAATGGTGATCGATGAGCTGGACCTACAGTTTTAGGTGGGTTCCGAACCACCGGGATGTGATTTTACAGTAGAGAACAGTGTATTTTTTGCTGGTCAATCAAATCGGTCAACTTTACAAAGAGAGCCCAGGGGAACGCAGCTTATCTCTATCTGATTGAATAGATACCTGCTACGGCTCACGGCTATCACTTTCCGATTGATTTATTCAAGCCACATACCAACTGTATATAACTACTATTACACAACTATCATGCTTTTCATTACTTCAAAAGCTTATTTAGATGAGAAAGATTATAATTTCCTGGTAAAAATCTTGAAATTTGGTATTTAAACTGCACGTTTCACTAGTAGCCTAGTTATTACACGACTATGCAGTCAAATATTTCAGTAGAAAATTAAAATATTCTACTCACTGATGATGGACCCACGTGGTCCGAAATGACCACCTGCTCAGTGAGTAAAATATTTCAATTTTCTACTCAAATATTTGACTTAAATACTTGAAAGTTACTAGTGAAACGTGCAGTTTTTCATGGATACCAAATTTCAAGTAAATTATAATGGTCTGTAATTTATTGTTACTTGTAATTTACTTGTTCATGATTTTGAAAAAGACATGATTGAAAGATCTGAACCTGGTGGATGCAATCTCTAATTGAACAATGTAGAAGGAAGAAAATTATTCAAAATGCGATAACTGAAGAAAAGATTTGGATTCAACTTGGCAGATTCAGAATATGAATATGATTATCGTTACAAAAATGGTTGAGTTCCTGGGTTTCTCACCAGTAACCGGTAAATGTTACCGATGTCGTCTGATTGGTCTATTCAATTCATAGACGTTAAAAAATTGAATAGATGGCGTCAGATTGGTCTATCCAAATCATAGAAGTTGAAAAAATTGATGAATGAGCCGCCACCGGTAACATTTACCGGCTCCCAAGAAATTAACCATTGTTTCAAATGGTTCAGGTTAAATTAACGTATGCAGAAACAAAAGATAAGTGCTCTTTCAAGAATCAATGATAAAAACACAGAACCGCAAATACTTAAACGAAATAATGGCATTAGACAACTCAAGAAAATCATGTGTTTTGTTAAAAGTAATTGAGTTTCTAATGTAAAAGATGTTTTTTGGCATTCCAAATTTTTTCCGCCTTCAAGGACTTCCATTGTTCTCGTCCGTATTACGTTTAACGCAAGAATTGCCACCAGTAATCCAAACCGAAATGATAGTAATTGTCTCCAAAGGAATTTCTTAATAGTTATTCCCATCATATTGCTACTGACCATGAAATCTGAACCGTGTATCGATTTTCAATACTACTACTGTAACATAAAAATAATATTCTAAAATGTTCAAGAAACATTAAAATTGAGCCTCACCTCAACTAATTGATATAGTAATTATGGTAACTAGTGTATAAGATTGTATAATTGTTAATCTGACTTGTCTTATACTCCATAACTTGAGTCTCCAAGACGTAATCTACAAAAAATACAACAAAAAAACCTCATCTGTTCTCTTTTAAACATCATTCTCAACTAATTTTATTTAAAAAATTCTTTTTTTTTTGTAGATTACGTCTTGGAGACTCCAGTTAAGGAGTATAAGACAAGTCAGATCAACAATATTATACACTAGATACCATAATTACTTCAATTAGTTGAGGTGAGGCTTAATTTTGATGTGAAAGGAACTCTTGTACACTATAAAAAGCTTTATCAACTAAATATTTCTTCAATTGTTTTTTAAATATTTCTATATTTTCAAGACTCTTCAAAAACTGCGGTAGCTTGTTGTAGAATTTCCTACCAATATAACTAGGTTTTTGTTTGAATAAGCTACTATTGTGACTCACCAAGTGATAATCTCCTCGGCTTCTTGTATTATAATCATGTACATCAAGATTTTGGTTATTATCATTCGTTTTTAAATATAAAGTAGCTTCATACACATATAAGCAGGGTACAGTTAGGAGACCAAGTCTCTTGAACAACGGCCTACATGAATCTAATCTATTTACTCTTTCTATACACCTAACCGCTTTCTTTTGGATCTTAAACACCCTATCAAGATTTTGTTTTGATGAATTACCCCATACTAAGATAGCATACCTAATATGTGACAGTAAGAGCCCATGGTAAGCTGTAAAAAGTAACTTGATTCTAATCATGATTGAATGTACCAATTGAGAAGGATCACTGAAGATTGGAATTTTTCACTTTAAAATTCTCCCACAAGAAATCTTTAACTTTTCATGTGAAATTTAACGACTTGCAGTCAAATATTTATTAAGAATAAGTATAACTTACTTAATCTGTAGGCCGAGTGCTTTCGAATCTTTTGAGATCCATCTTCAGAGGCGTTGTTCAAAGAAATCTTTTTTAATCAAATGGCCACTGACCAACTCTCAAAGGAGTATATGGACTTGACATATAATATTTAAAAATTTATTTGTCTGAAGCTTGCTTCATTCATTAAATTTAGTAGATGATAAATGAAACTAGTTTTTGTCTTGAAAATCCCAATGCCCAGACAGTTTCATAACTAATCCAGAAAGAAGCCACAAAATATTTTCAATAATATGTAATCTCCATAAATAACTAAGAATTGTAAAATTCCCAATTCATTGATCTACCCCAGATAGATTCCCCAATTTTACCTTTGTTTCGCTGTCCAGAATTATTCATATTACGGTAGTTATATTCGTTAAGGTGTAGTAATGTTATATTTAACTTTATCTAAGGGAATCTAGTTCTATTCATAATTGTTCAACAGCGATGGTTGTAGGCCTACCTATATACAATTCCGGAAAATTCCACTGTAACGTCCAACATTGTTTGTGTATGAATCAAGTGTATTCTTAGCTTACTTCTAATGAATGTTATTCACTCTTAATATCGCTATTTCTTCCATTCTTGTTGAAGGGCTTGTCAAGATGTCAACCTGTACACAATTCCGTGTTAGATCTGTTCATCGAGTTAAGTAATGATTGGTATAATTTTAGAATATTCTATGGGAACTACCACAGGCGTGTAGAAAATAATTCACAAACTAGTTTTATTACTAATTCAATTTGTTGTTACTAGAAAATATTATAGAAGCTTTTGTTTGTAGATTTTGTTAGTTATTGTAGTTTGGCAGGCCCCAGACTGCGTCAGCAAAGAACATTAAAATAATAATAATAAAATATTATTATATTTATATTATTTCTTAAACGTTCAAGTTGATAAAGAATCCTAGTTGTCCCCTAATCTTTAAGAACACAGAAAACCGCTCAATAACTTACTGAAAAAGTTCATAAAGATTAAGTTCATTATTGATTATAATATAAGTTGATTGAGATTCGAAATTTGAAAATATCGTGATTTACGACGTGGATAAAGACGATGACGCTAAAAATAATCACGAAAAAATTAATTTCACAAACACTACCACCTAAGCTCAATATTGGAAGTTAGAAAGTAATATAATTTAGTCAATAATATTTATTGTATTATTTGAAATATATTTTACATTTAATAGTCAGTTATTGATTAATAGTTTAGTGAGATTGATGCGGTTTGTGATTTTATTGAAAAAAGTCAATGTGGTAGTGGGTGTGTTGAGTAAGGAGGGGGGGGGGGGGGGGGGGTTATAATAAACATTATAAAAAATATTTCACTTACCGGCACTGCTGTCAATCCCTTGTAAGTTCTAATCCCTTGTAAAGTTAAATTCAACTTCATCAACAAATATTAATTCTACTACTGATAAACACTATTTTTTTTCGGAGGATGAATCCCACATAGGTTTCTGACCTGTGCGTGGGTAATGAATTGGATGATGGTGATTGATGAGTTGGACCAACAGTTTTAGGTGGGTTCCGAACCACCGGGAAGTGATTTTATAGCAGAGAACTTTGCTGGAGAATCAAATTAAAGATATTCTGAGTATCGACGATGGACCTAGGTGGTCTGAAAAGGCCATCTGCTCAGAGAGTTAAGTAATAATAAATTATTTTGATTTTGTGAATAGTCAACAAAAATTACTGTTCTTGAATTTATTGTTCCATAACGATCTACGATGTTGATTTACAACCTTTGAATATTAACGTTGTTAATTGAAACGGCCTTTGAAGATGAGTCTCTATGAATCAAAAACGTTTGGCCACAAGTGATTTAATCACAATTAAAATTGACTGCATGTTGTTGAATTTACAATAAAAAGTTAAAAATTACTAGTCATCATGGGCAGTGAAATGGACATTCAAATCAAGACTAAAGACAAGTCAAATATTGAATAATGAATTGAAACGTCGATTTCTCTCTAGGATACCTGCCTTATGGGAAGGAAGAGTACTATTCAATATATTTAGAAGCGTGCCAAGAGTTTAAGAGGCGTAGCAGTGCTCTTCGATTCTCAGCTAAGATTAGAGTTCTTCGACCCACGAGCATTATAAAAGTCTTTGTATATTCCAAGAGTGAAGAAAGGGTAATTCCCATTTGTCTAGTTCTCTTTCACACAGGTAGACGTCAGAACAAAGGCGCGTGGAAAACTTGGGCGAACAATTAACAGAAAAAATAAATAGCAGCAGGAAAGGAGTAACTATTGAAATTTCGTTCCCAACGATTCCCATTAGCAATAATGAACTAAATTAGAGTTGGATAGAAATAAGCATAAGGAACAAAGAATTCAACACAATTATTAGGTGTTTCTAACAGTTTTTTCACAATAATTATGGGCTGAATGTTGAATAAATAACCCTAAAATAATGGATCCTACATGCTACAAGTGATAATCATCAATAGAAGAACGAAAACTATGCTAGAAATAATTACTGATAATGACGTATCAATAAAATGAGTATTAGTAATTAGTAGTGAGTATTAGAGTATTTAAAATTAATAAGATTATTAAGAAAGTTATTCATTTCTTGGTCATTTTCCATGTGACGAACTCTTGAAAATTGTACAATGAATTGAAATGTGAACTGTTTTTATTATGTCATTTTCGAGGAATAAAAAATGTTTTTAATTATGTCGCCACAGTCACTTGAATTATGAACTTTTTATTATTGGAGTTAGTATTATAAATATTTACTGAACTTCGTCTGCAACCAAGCGCCGAAGAAGAACGACATAGTTCGAAACGCGTCCGCCGCGACTCAAAAAAGGTCAGTTCTGCATAGCAAGTTTATACATATGAATAGTTCTACTGCAGTTCACGAATAATGGATATCTACAACAATAATCTCGTTTGTCAACAATAAAAGTATTGTGACAATATCAGTCTTTTTTATTAAGGATTTCTATCATAATATCCCCATCGCCAATATCACGAGGACTACTGTTTTTTCTCTACAATGATGTCAATTAAACATTGAGTCAGTATTCATCAACTAAGTGAAAAATATTTCAAAGCGGTATACGGCAGTACTATTTACACGTTTGTTATCAAATAGCAAATAATAAATGATTGTAGAATAACGAATAACAATGAAAACTTGTAGATATATTAGTAAACAAATTTAAACATTATTGAAAGAAACTAATGGCACATGAAAAAATTAACTCATGATTTATAAGGCGACGAAAAGGCAAAATTCCAAGTTGGAGCCATAACGTCTCCAATACTTTTGAATTTGAGACAGAAATACCGATCAAACGTATGTGATAGACGATCAAACGAAAGAGTTAGAAAAGATGCATAATAGACATTCATATCAATATTTTCCAATATGGAAGTATTATTTACCATTTCATAATTTTGGGAAAGGCAATATTTAACTTGGAATAAAGAACCTGGAGGTTGCAGCCTCAAAAGTTCCAATAATTGGTTTGAATACATAAATCTATTCTTTTTAATTGACTGTTAAAATTCAATAATGACACAACCACTTAAATTATTTGAACACATTCTTATCACCATCACCAATAATAAAAAAAATTAAATATTGTAATTTGAATACAGAAGTACCAATTAAATGATGAATAAACAATATATACAACATATATCCATATCTAATATTAATAATATTATTGCTACTACTTTACTACTATACCATTCTAGATTATTACTATTAATATTTATTTATTTATTTATTATTAGTAATTAATACTAATACAGTAACAGCCCTAAAACAATTATTCATATTCTACAATGATGTGATTTACACGAAAGATCATTTACATTACAATATTGGCATTTTGTGTAGCAATAAAGATGAATATTTTGTCTATTGGCGAGCTCAAATAGATATGAATTGATTAGGCCTATTTAATACCTTGCTTTCCATGTAGAAAATTAGAATCTTGAAGGACCCAACAACCTATAACGTTTGTTAAAAATGAGAATAACTACATCAAACTAAAAAATCTAGGAATAGTCAGTCATTCAGTCAGTGATGCCGTAGTAACCCATCCTAGTGCAGATTTAAGCAAGTCACTCAACTTGAAAAAGCCAGAGAAGTAGTATCACTTAATCGGGTTGTCAAATAGTAATGATGACATAAAAAAATGGTAGCAGACAAACGTCAATAGAGATTAATTCATCAAGTTCAGCCCGACAAAGTTTCGTGATGATTTTGTTTTTTTGAAAGTTATTTTTAAATGTAACCAATTCCAATTGACAAGCAATTTTTGAGCCAGAATTATATCAATCACAAAAATATTCTGCAAGTAGTATATGGTATAATGTGCATACCAGAACTTGTTATCATCTCTTGTTGCTCAAGAATAGGAAGATTTAAAAATTAGACTATTCTGCATTCATGAGAGTTTGAGATCTATTCAAGGATTGAATCATTCATAGTATTTTGTTTAATTATTCAAAACTAGTAAATGTTGAAGGATGGACAGAGCAACATAACTTACAATAGAGGTTTTAAAAATAACAATTGAAATAGATAATTGCGCTTTACAGAGAGTTTCACATAGTACTACCAATACATATCCAAATCCATATCTAAAACTACATATCCATAAACTCACAAACTAAGACTAAATCTACTACTGCAGAATAATTATCACAATTTTTTTATCCGATACATCAATTTTTCAATGAAAATTACAGTACCCAACAACCCTACGGCATGCCATGTTCATTTCGAGGGGTTGTACTTACCGAGATAATGAAAAAAAGTACATATAAATATAGATTCGGAAATACTTCGTTACAGGATAAAAGATGGCGAAAGATGGCAGATTTGCAGTGCCTTTATTCAACTTGTAGGTTGGTCAGGTTTCATATATGAGCTGAAAATTGAATAAAACATGTTAGAAGTCGGTGATACAGTGATTTTTTAAATAATCAACAAAATACGAAAAAGTGGCCCAAAACACGCTTTTCCAATTTGAAGACAATTTACTTGGCAATTTGACAATTTAAATGTAATATAAGCCGGTATATCCTGTGACGGAACTTGTAGAGAATTAAATTCTGAAAAATTATTGAATAACCAAAATTATTAAATTGCCAAAAATTATTTTAATAATTTCATAAGTTTTGAATTTTGAGATGGAGTGTAGATAAAAAAAATCTGTTGTTATTTTTTCAAGCCCACATAGGTCTGAGACCTGTGCGAGGGTAATGAGTGATGAGATGGGTAATGAGAATAATGGTGATTGATGAGTAGGACCTACATTTTTAGGTGGGTTCCGAACCACCGGGAAGTGAATTTACATCAGAAAATTGAGTAGTTTTTCTGGTCACTCCGATCGGTCACCCATAGAGGGCCCAGGAGAGCGTTGCTTACCCTAATTTGAAGCAGACTGAGGACCTTCATGAGCCTACCTTGAGGCTTCGAATTGAAAATTCTCTATTAAAGGTTTCGTTAACTCAAGAGAGACTTTAACGCATTTTGAGCGGTTACTTTTCAAGTCTCCTTTAAGGCATTCTTGCAGTTAAGGAATTAAATTCAGACTCTAATGTGTTTTGATTCAATAAAAGCCGATTTCATGAAATGTGTGAGTCAAACTTCTAATCAAGATTTTAATTCTAACTTGTTTATACGTAATCCTTAACCGGAGTCTTCAAGACGTAATCTTCAAAAAAAGTCCCAAACCCAAACGATATCTTGAAAACAAATAAACAATAAAAGTTGTGTTTCATTTCAGCCTATTTTTCAAGGTAACATAAAATCTCGCCAAAAATTATTTTTATAATTTCATGAGTTCTGATGTTTGTGATGAAGTGTAAAAGTTTGAGTGAGCTTGTCTTAAATGTTTACGGCATCAAACTTTTGAATCTGGAGAGGAGTTGTGATGTATTTCAGCTACCTCCTGCTGCCATGAGCCAAGGACAGGTTTTCTTTCTATCCTTGAACTTGATCAAGAAGCGCGAGTTTGCTGGCCAAGCCAAGTTCATGGCAACCCAAGACAGCGGAGGTCAGGCAAGCGTTTCCACCGATCAGATAACATTGCATGATGAAGAGAGACCTTCTGGCCTTTGCCTTGTCTTTACAGTTTGCATTACCAGTTATTACGAGACACCAACTAGCAATACTATTATGTACTGTTCACTTATTGTCTGTACTTTTTACTGCTCGGAAGTAGTATTAACATTCTACTAAATGATGAATGAGTAGATATCGATTGTTGAATCTAAGAAGATTGTAGGGATGTTGAGGATCGGTCACGAAATGATGTACACAGCTTTATACGATTCCCTTTATTTTAAGGCATCTTCAGTGTGTTGAAAAACACAATTCATATACTAATAAAGAGACTGCATAAATATTTACATTATTAAACCAGGAATGCCCAATCCCCCCCAAGCCTCATGACGCACCCCCCCCCCCCAAATTTATCACCAGCCCCCCATAATTTATTCACCCCCCCCCAAAAAGCCCCCCGTATTATTTCTATCTATCACAGAAGTGGCGCCATTTCGTGCCCCTAACTCTTAGCTCTCACGTCTCGCTAAGCTTGAATAATAACGTCCTGCAAAAAACCTAAACATAACTATTTTAGCGATTTCATATTCAATAGTATAATATTAGTTATAAATCTATTGTCATTAATTAATATTCTCTCTGGTGACTTCGTAATATTTTTGAATGTCATCAAATTAAGCACGGTTTTAATCAACTTTACATGCCTCCCCTCTCCAAACTTTTTTGGAACCCCTCAAGAATTTCAATGACGCAGTCTGCGTCATAGCCCCCCTCCCCTGTGGGCACCCCTGATTAAACATACTATATGATAATTTGACATCAAAACTGGCACTGTATTTCTATTATTTAATATATGATTTTTACTCACTTATACTGGAGAAATGCGTTTCACTTCTAAAGAGAAGCTTCATCAGCCTCTGATGAAGGATGGCAGGCTGTGATGAAGCTTCTATTTAGAAGTGAAATGCATCCCTCCAGTATCTCCAGTATAAGTGAGAGAAAATCATATATTAAACAGAAATACAGTGTCAGTTTTGATATTAGATTATTCATCAAGTATTTCGTCATGGAAAACATCACAGACTATACGATAGTTTCAGGAAACATAGAATGTAGGAATTTGACTTACTTGAAGCAGTGGAATTTCAATACATGAGCTTAACAGAATAACAGGACACACATTTTTCACTATTTCTACATTTAAACTAACATTGATAGTGTCAATGAAGAAATAGTAAAAAATTTGTGTTCTGTTAAGCTCATGTATTGAAATTCCAGTGCTCAAGTAAGTAAAATTCCAACATTCTATGTTTCCTAAAACTACCACATAGCATGTGAAATAATGCAAATATTCATGCAGTCTCTTTATTAATATATGAATTGTGTTTTCAATAGGCCCTGAAGATGCACTAAAATAAAGGCGAAACGTCGGTATAAAGCTGTGCATTATTTCTTGACCGATTCTCAACATCCCTAAAATCTACTACTGAATATAAATACATTGCTCGCATTTAAAAAAAAAATATTATAAACACAGAACAATTTAATTTATGCAATTGGCGAAATACATTTTTATTGAGGCAATCCGCAGACAATATATAATAACCGATCATAATACAAGAAGCCGAGGAGATTATCAGTTGGTGAGTCACAATAGTAAATTATTCAAACAAAAACCTAGTTATATTGGTAGGAAACTCAACAACAAACTACCACAGTTTTTAAAGAGTCTTGAAAATATAGAAATAATTAAAAAAACAATTGAAGAAATATTTAGCTGATAAAGCTTTTTATAGTGTACAAGAGTTCCTTTCACATCAAAATTAAGCCTCACCTCAACAAATTGATATAGTAATTATGGTAACTAGTGTATAAGAGTATAATTGTTGATCTGACTTGTCTTATACTCCTTAACTGGAGTCTCCAAGACGTAATCTACAAAAAAAAAAACAACAAAGCGTTTGCCAAGCGTGGAGTGGGACTCCCAGCTGACTCCGATTGGCATTAGCTGAACCGTCACAGTCAATGACACTCAGCAAATTACAACCATTTATTCATTTATTTTTTTGAGGATGAAGCCCACATAGGTCTGAGACCTGTGCGTGGGTAATGAGTTGGATGATAGTGATTGATGAGTTTGATGATTTGAGCGTGGACTCTACTCCACGCTTGGCAAACGCTTCGTGAGCGGACAGCGGACTACCAATTTCAATGAATTATCAGCAATTCAAGAGAAAGGTCGAAGAGAACAACATTCTTCTTTGGTCACCTTTTCATTCTTCTATTTTCAGTACCGTATCTTCTTTCTGCTTCTTATCCTTCTTTTCTTCTTGGCCATCCTCCCCTTACAAGAAAAAGCTAAGAATGGTAGAAGGAAAACAAGAGAATAAAGAAGGAATCAAGATTTGAATGGACCTATTCATTCTTCTTAACGTATCTGGTTTCTTTCTTCCTCCTTTCAATCTTCGCCATTCTATTTCTTTTTCTTCTTCCTACTTCTACTCTTTCTTTTTCTTCTTATTCTCTTATTCTCCTATTTTCTCTTTTATATCTTTCACAACGTACAATTATCTCATCTCCTCATAAAATGATAACCTCCGCACAAAATAATTTCTTAATAATGCAACTTTTATCAATTCAAATACGGAATTTTCGATGGAAATGTTGTCAATTACATCTGCCTTACAAATTGTTTAGTGACGACTAACACAAATAATTAATTAATAAAAATTATGGCATTACGTCAATAGAGGTATTTCCAACACGTGAGCAAGGAAAGCTCTGTTTGCCTTGATAATATTACTTTTTCAAGAAAGGAAATATTTCTTCAACAATATTATTAATTACGTTGTAAATGGGAGTGGAATAATATATTGTGCAGAAAAATGTGTAGAACAGAAAAACGTTAATTGAATTAGTCCAATTCAAAATTGAATCATGTTTAATGGATCGTGGTGGCAATGAAAATTCTGCAATAAATTATGAACTGACAATTAAGTAATCTCACAGAGAAAATTTAGTTTCTCCCGCAGCAAGAAAAATCTATTACAATGTACCAAGAGAACATTTGGCAGGCTGAGTGGTAGATAAACTATTTTTTATTGTAACGCGAGAATAAACTAAGTTAGTTTAGTTTGCGGTTATGGAATGAATGCGGTTATGGAATGAATGCGGTTAGATAACCTTCAACTTCAGAAAGGTAATCCTTGCAACGTGAACTGAGCTGGGAGGAAACTCCCACAATATACTGATACACAAGGAATATGTTGTTGCTAAAAAATGATACAGTTTATGATTGAATGTGGGAAGATTTTCCAAAACCGTATTTAAAATTCAAAATTTGACTTGAGTGGCATTAAAATATCATAAATAATAATGAGTTTTAGTAACAGAATAATTTTTGTAGTTTGTACCATAATAAGAGTTGGAAATTGAAGAAAATTTAAAACTCTTATTTATTCTTGACCAATTACATTATAGTTTTAAGCTAAACAGATATACAGTATCTAGAATATAAAAAATAATTACTTGGTGATATTTACCAACAGAATTATAGTACATCTAGAAATGATAAGATAGTCACATTTCTACTACTACCTGCTATAATAGTAATGCTATTATCATTATTATTCTTTAAAACTCAATAACATCCCATTATAGCGAATAGGGAGTAATTTGAATTCAATATCTATATACTATCAAGTGAGTAAAAAACATCCAACTGACCACAAAATCATTTCTTCAATTTAAAATTTTCATCAGTAGTAAATAATAGAACTTATTGTTGATTTTTATACTTTATACCGCTTTATTTGTATGAAAAAAAAATTAAGAAATAATAGGAACTATAGCCTATCTTAAAGAAGCAATAGAAACATAGAAAGTTATTGTATTAATATAATAAAGATAATGGTTTTAAAGGAAACTTAATTTACCCAATCATAGAAATTGAATGCAACCAATTTTTTTCTCTGTAGATTACGTCTTGGAGACTCTCGTTAAAGAGTAAAGACACGTCAGATCAACAATTATACTCTTATACACTAGTTACCATAATTACTATACCAATTAGTTGGGGTGAGGCTTAATTTTTATATGAAAGGAACTCTTGTACACTATAAAAAGCTTTATCAACTAAATATTTTTTCAATTGTTTTTTAATATTTCTATATTTTTAAGACTCTTTAAAAACTGCGGTAGCTTGTTGTAGACCATCATGTGCCATGAGGGTTGATTTTTTAAATTGCTATTTAGTCTTGAAACTAATCCTAAATTACTTCAATAAAATCTTGGGATTTCTCAACTGCACTCGAAGATATCCTGCTCAAGTTAGTGCTTCTCTTCAATGTTTGTATTAGGCTATATTTGTTATTTTTCATGTTTTTCTACTCAACATTATACAGTTGACACTCACTTATGCACTGTTCATCTGTTCTACAATTTTACTGAATACGAAGCACCTAAATCAAGCATTGCACTAAATCTCAAATCAAATCATTCTTCTTTAGAAGTACAATAAAAATATAAAATATTTTTAGATAATTATCAAAATTTATAATAAAACTGGAGTTATACTCTTTTCATAAAATGAGGACTCACATTTTAAAGACGCTGCAAGGCAAGTCATACATGTGGGCCAGCAGTGGTTTCTTGATTAACTGAAAATAATTTCATGATAAGTTATTATATTTTTATATTGGACATGTAATAAATAAAAGACAAAGATTGACAAAAGAAATAAAGATAGAGAGCGACCAATAAACGATTTGAAGTTTCTGTTGCGATGTCATAGAAAACAAGATTGAATATGTGAGCATGTAAAAAAGGGAGAAAATATAGAAACAGAAGGACAGCGATTTTAATTATTATTTCTAATCACATAAATGCTGCCATATCATTGTCATCCCAAATTATTATTGATCTTAAACCGAAAATTTGGATTTTTCAGTTACAAATAATGTAAAGAGAGCAGTTGCGGGCATTAGTCGCTGTTGAATCATTGCTTGTGTTTTAATAATATATAAATAAACTGATAAATAAATAAAATAAAGAAAACAAATAAAATAAATAGAATAAATAAAATAAATAAATGGAGTATATATTTTCAAGACCCAATCGTCTATTTCAAGCAGTAGTTTCGTTGTATTTTTTTTTTGTTTTTTTTTTTTGTTTAATAAATTGCATGGTAAAACTTTAAAGCATGAAGTTAACAAGTTACATTTACACATATACTGAAAATGCCAGCGACAGGCTATGAGGTTTGTAGTGTTAGGTATGTAAAGAATTAAGGTTCTATGGAGGATTTGGTAGGATACTTATTCCAATTGAAACAAACAAAAGATTAGCACACGTATTGTTTCTATGGAGAAAATTAAGCTAATTTTAAATTCAATATTTTCATCTTTGTAGAAAGACACTGATCAGCCACATTACATCCTGTTTTTTAATAAAATTGGTTGGAGCGCTTGTCTGTGATAAGATAAGAAGCTAAGGCCGGCTTCGTTTCCTGCAGCCTTGGGTTCGAATCTCATTCAGCCATGGATGTTTCTCATCATTCACATCATTTCCCACGCACAAGTATCCGGACTCATATAGGCATTATCCGCAATAAAAAAAAAAATTATAATTCCCATCTTTTTCCTTGGACTAACATTGATCAGCAACAATATTTTTCAAAAACTGACTTTGAAAGCAACAAAATTTTCCATGTATCTTGGAGCTTCCTATTTATAAACAAAATTTAAACGTGAAGCTGCTACTTGCGGTGAGTGCTCTTGGGGCGAATGTTGTGGGGGAAGGGGACAAGGTGGCTCATTATTTCGGCAACATATGGCCAAGAGCAAGAGGAGGCCCAATGAAAAATATAAGGAACTGGTTTCTTGTTGCTCTTGCATCACCTCCGCCACATCCTTCTTTATCCATTCTTTTTGGTCGGTCCAACCAGCAATTTAGAGACAGTGCGGCCGGTTGATTCCACTTCCAGCGTACGCCGATGCGATGCAGTTTGTTTCTGTCGTTTTCGTTTTTTATGGTGAGCACAGGAGGTTGTCTTGGTGGGGAACAAGTCCCGGGGAGCCTGATCAAAATACCAATAACCTCGATGTGCCCTTTGCGTTTGCACTCACCCCGCAGCTCGCATCGTGCCTGCCTTCCAGCATCATCTCTTCAACACAGACAGCACACTGAAGATGCTGCTTCAGGAGATACTCTGCATATATGCAGAGCATATACTATAGTACAGTATGGATCAGTGTCTCGACCGTTGATCAAATATAATGGTTGTATTTTGTAATCTAGGGAATCGGTCAATGCAAAAATAAACTTTTGTGAATTCTTAATAAAAATTTGACTGCAAGTCGTTGAATTCACTTGAAAAGTTAATATTAACAACGCAGTTCGTCATGGAACAAGAAATCCAGGAAGCAAAAATAAAACTATTTGTGACGCCAACATTTCGTTATATTTAACAACATCACCAGGGCTTGTTGAATAAGGACCATACATCTATTCCAAACTACAAAGCCAGGCTTTTAAATTAATGTATGGTCCTTATCCAACACGCCCTGATGATGTTATTAAATATAATGTAACGTTGGCGACACAAGTACCAAGATCCAAATATCCAAAAGAAAGCTATTAGTTGTATGGAAAGAGTAAATAGGTTAGATTCATGCAGGCCGTTGTTCAAGATCCTAAGTGTACCCTGTTTATATGTGTATGAAGCTACCGTACTTTATAGGGAAAAAAGAGTGATATTAACCAAAATCTTGACGTGCACGATTATAATACAAGAAGCCGAGAAGCTTGTCACTTGGTGAGTCACAATAGTAGCATATTCAAACAAAAGCCTAGTTATATTGGTAGGAAACCCTACAACAAGCTCCGCAGAAATATTTAAAAAAACAATTGAAAAAATATTCAACTTTTTAGAGTACAAGAGTTCCTTCCACATCAAAAGTTAGCCTCACCCCAACTAATTAATCTAGTAATTATGGTAACTAGTGTATAAGAGTATAAGATTGTATAATTGTTGATCAGACTTGTCTTATACTCCTTAGCTGGAGTCTCCAAGACGTAATCTACAAAAAAAGATTTTCTAAAAATAATTCCAAGACAAAAATCATTTTATTTTTATGTATAAAAATAAGACTGTTTTTGATTTTTCTCATGGAATAAGGGTTGAATCTAATTAAAACATAATTATTATCTTCATTCAGTTTAATCTATCAATCCACAAATAAAAGCTACAACATTTTCTCAAAGGAGCTGACTTTGACTAATTGTATCTGAGACATCAATTTTTTTAAACTTTCCTAGAACGTCCTTTTTAGACTGGTAGTGTTTTTGACCTAATCCTCTTATGCCTTACATTTTGGAGAGGAAAAAACAAAAGAAAGAGGAGACTCTCTAGAACAGCTGGTAGAAACACATGCCAGAGGATTAAAAGAAGAGATGAGTAGAGATGAGGGAGTGAAAAGAGGAGGAATTAAACTATATTAAGGATTGAAAGAAGCATGAGCTCGCCACATGCTTAATTAGAAATAGGGAGAACATCTCTTACATTATATGACATACAGAAAATAGTGCATTCCAATTCCAATATAAAACGTTCAAAAAAACTTTTTATATTCATAATTCAAAATAAATTTTTTTAAATGTCTATTTTTAGCTCCAGCTTACATTTAATATAGGAAGCGGTACATAATTTGAATTTGATTGTTAATATGATCAAGGTAAATATGTAAACACATACCTTTCGTTAAAAGTGAGAAAGGTAATGAATAATTAGACATGAAGTTGTCAAAACCACATTTATTGAAAATAGTGAGATAATAGTTTCGGTTGTTACACCATTATCAATCAAACGTTTGTTTAGTTTGAGATTGATAATAGTGTAACAACCGAAACTAGTACCTTACTATTTTCAATAAATGTGGCTGTGACAACTTCATGTCTTATTATTCATTATGGATATCTTCAACAATATCACCTTCGCCTCTACAAAGAAAGGTAAAAAAGGTAATTGAATTGGGTAGTATGGGGTGGGGGAATTTTGGTTTGCATATTCAAACTATAAATTGATAAATGTGAACACTTACTTTATGGTGTGATGGCCATTTCTCACCGTTGTAGTGCTTCCTCAGACACGGCCTCCTCAGACACACTTCCACTTCCTCAGAATCAGTCTTCATCTTGCTTTACATCAGTTTCAGGGGAATTTCTGAAAAAAGTCTTAAATTAATCTAGCATAGTTTTTATTCTTGAGAATCAAGATGATAAACTAAGTATTCAGATATCGTTCATTTTGTGCCAAATTTCATTACCAGTGCACTCTAAAAATCGGATTTATTCTGTAAATTTTCTTGGAATTCTGTGACCGAGCACGGGCACATCTAATTTATAATCATCTAAATGTTGTTCTCTGTCGATGGAACTCTAGCATGTGACAAAAAATGAAATGGGCAAAGTAGAAGAAGGGTTTGGAGGGGGAGAGGTGGAAGAAAAAGAAGAAAGAGAGGAGAATAAGAAGGCGATCATGAAGAAATAAAAGAGAGAAAGAAAAGAAAAAGGAGTAGAAGAAAGGAGGAGAAAAAGAAGGAGATCATGAAGAAATAAAAGAAAAAGAAGTAGAAGAAGAGAGAGAAAAAGTAGAAGAAGAAGTAGAAAGAGAAAAAAAAGTAGATCATGAAGAAATAAAAGAGAGAAAAAAGAAAAAGTGGAAATAGAAGAAGTAGAAGAAGAAAAAGAAGAAAGAGAAGGAGAAAATAAGTCGATCATGAAGAAATAAAAGAAGAAAAAGAAGAAGTAGAAGAACAAAGAGACGAAGCAGAAATAGAAGAAGAAAGAGAAGAAGTAGAGGGAGAAAAGAAGGAAATCATGAAGAAATAAAAGAGAGAAAGATGAATAAGAAAAGTATAAGATAGAAGATGAATAAATAGAAAAATTAAAAGTAGAATAAGAAGAGACAAAGAAGGAGATGAAGAAAAAATGGAAGAGCGATAAGAAAAAATAAACTGAATTTAATAATTTCGAATTCCTCAAATTAACTTTAATCCATAATGCGCATTGAAACTGAAGGACAAGTATTTAAAATGATTGAAAACTGTTTTACATGTACTTATTTCTGTATGACTTGTATTAGAATCAGACTACAGTATTAGAATCTAAATATTATTTTGCGGGAAGTTCAAGAGTTGGCTAGTAGCTAGAAATAAAACAGGCAACGAAAGGCTTAGTGGGCTTTGCTTGATGTCTGCACACAGACAATTTTTGAAAGAAAAACAAGAAGAATTTGTGAAAAATTCAATATTTGTTTGCCACTGAAAGTAGAAGAGTTCACTTTCTGTTTAAATAAAGCTTGAGGTAAATAGAAAAATATTAATGATAAAGCTAATTGTTACAGACTGATAAATTTGGGATTTTTTGTTGCTGTCCGCATCTTTTTTCTACTGCAGGACATTAGATGTAAAAGTCATAAAAGAACCTTCTAAACTCACCAATTTTACTCTGATTTTTAAACAATTTCCGGGGGAAATTTTCCATACCCCCAAACCCCCCCCCCCCAAAGGACTGGCACCTCCCTGAAAAATTTCCTAGTGGCGCGCTTGGTCACGTTCATTGAATCCAGATTCAATTGAATCGGGCAACCTGCTAGTGCTAGTAAGACTAGTCCATAAATGCTACGGATGAGAATAGAGCTAGCAGAGACTACAATGGACACTAAAAGTAATGCGAACATGAAAAATTATTTCATACTTATGATATTTTGTATTGTCTAACTTAATGGTGCAGTCAGGTAAGGCAGACGGTTGTTGGCCAGAGAAACTTGCAAGACAGAAATGTGCGCTGTAGGCCATTAAAATTTTCCAGAACCGGTTGACAGGAGAACTGCTACTGAAATAAGCTGATATATTGCACCCTAATCTGCTCCACCCTTTTTACCATAACTATAACACTAATTTCTTTCTTATAACAACTTCGCATCGTCTACTCCTCACAATATTCTCTTAGCGTAAGATATTTTTCGCCATAAATTTCCAGATCGACGTACACCTATAGTTAGCAAAATGCTGCTATAATTCACTTCAACACTCACCATTCTCTTTGGCAAGGTTTACTGTCCGCATGATGATATTTATGGTCATTCAATTCAACTCTTAAAATGAAGAAAAAACTCACTTAACCGCTTCAAAACTTTACTGTCAATTATCTTCTGATTTTCATGTCAATATTAATCGATCAATATCATCTATTGTATCTTATAGATTTATTGATCAGTCCAGAGCAAAGATGAAGTGATGAGCAGTGATGAAGCTAAGTGATATGAGTCAAAAGATTTGGATAATGGGTAAGCAGTTGAATGATGTTATTTTTTTAGATTGCATCTTGGAGTCTCCAGTTAAGGAGTATAAGACAAGTCAGATTAACAAAAATACAATCTTATACACTAGTTACCATAATTATTTTTTATTTTTTTAGATTACGTCTTGGAGACTCCAGTTAAGGAGTATAAGACAAGTCAGATTAACAAAAATACAATCTTGTACACTAGTTACCATAATTATTTTTTATTTTTTTAGATTACGTCTTGGAGACTCCAGTTAAGGAGTATAAGACAAGTCAGATTAACAAAAATAAAATCTTGTACACTAGTTACCATAATTATTTTTTGTTTTTTTTTGTAGATTACGTCTCGGAGACTCCAGTTAAGGAGTATAAGACAAGTCAGATTAACAAAAATACAATCTTAAACACTAGTTACCATAATTATTTTTTTTTTTTGTAGATTACGTCTTGGAGTCTCCAGTCAAGGAGTATAAGACAAGTCAGATCAACAATTATACAATCTTATACACTAGTTACCATAATTATTTTTTATTTTTTGTAGATTACGTCTTGGAGTCTCCAGTTAAGGAGTATAAGACAAGTCAGGTCAACAATTATACTATATTATACACTAGTTACCATAATTTTTTTTTTTGTAGATTAGGTCTTGGAGACTCCAGTTAAGGAGTATAAGACAAGTCAGATCAACAATTATACAATCTTATACACAAGTTACCATAAATCAATTATGAATCGTGGACCTAAGGCGTAGCCAAGGAGAAGTGTTCCTGGGTCCGGACCCCTTGGAAATTGCTAAAACACTAGATAGAATTAACTTTGATCCATAATGTGCGTTTAAATTGAAGGATTTGTGTCCAAAAACTCTCCAAATGCAGTTTTAGATAGGTTATTTTTCAATTTTTCCCCTTAGGCGGACCCCGGATCCCCCTTTTGTGAAAGGGCCATATATTTCGTCAAATATGACGAAAGACTTTGAGGCATAAACCTATATTACTACTAAGATTGTATAATTATTGATCTGACTTGTCTTATACTCCTTAACTGGAGACTTCAAGACGTGATCTACAAAAAAGAAATAATAATAATGATAATAACATTAACTTTTCATGTGAAATTTAACGACTTGCAGTCAAATATTTGTTAAGAATAAGTATAACTCACTTAATCTGGCCGAGCGCTTTCGAATCTATGAGATCCATCTTCAGAGGCCATCTTTGAAGATGGATCTCATAGATTCGAAAGCGCTCGGCCAGATTAAGTGAGTTATACTTATTCTTAACAAATATTTGACTGCAAGTCGTTAAATTTCACATGAAAAGTTAATATTAACAACGCAGTTCGTCATGGAACAAGAAATCCAGGAAGATAATAACATCATTCAACTGGAATCTCCAAGACGTAATCTAAAAAAATATTACCTCTAAAAGTTTCATGTGTTTAAATATATTGAATATAATTGACTAGTAACTAGTATATTACCGACTCTGTCAAAAAATAAAGACGCACATAGTGTTTTAGATCATTTTTTGTTGTATTTTCAAAGTTTCAGGAGTTACAAAGATATTATTTCCCACGTTTAACCGTTTCTGAGGAATCTTCACATCCAATTGTAAGAAAAAAATGTTTCTCACGTTAGGCCCATGTTTTATCAAAGTACTCTTTACCTGCTTCCGAAAATGTTGAAAAAATTAAAAGTATACCTGATGTTTTAACTGATCTATCTAGGATCCCTCTCGGTTGGGTTCATTATAAACGTACGAGGGTCTTCAATAATGATAAGGGTGCAATTGAAGGGAGATGGGAATATCCTTAAACATTCGCATTGTGTCAGAGAAACCTACTATGCAAGGGTGAAAGCGTGTCACATTGCATTCTGCAAGTACCTGCATTTTTACCCGTATAATGTTGTATCCCTTTCAAGCCTAGATGAGCACTTCTAAAAAAGGTTTCTATTTTGCACGAAAAATTACTGTGACGCCAATAAAAAGTTATCAGTTGAATGGATAAATTTCATTCATTACTCACATTTGAGCAAGTACCTTTATTTTTGTGATTCACAAGATTTCCTTAAACGCCTGAATTACCATGACGTAACACTTTAACAATATTTAAAAAAATATATAACCTAAATTTATAGTATATTTCCATTTTGTAATGGAGTTTTATAAACCTACGGCATTTAAGGAACAATCTAATATATCAAAACTGACCCTGTATTTGCATTTAAATTATGATTTTTACTCACTTATACTGGAGGAATACATTTCGCTTGTGAGGATAAGCTTGCAGGAGGTAGGCTGCTGAAGTTTCTCCTAAGAAGCGAAATTCAATCCTCCAGTATAACTGAGTAGCAATCATAATTTAAATAGAATTACTGTACCAGATTTGATATTAGATTGTTCCTTAAACGCCTTAGGTTTATCAAACTTCATAACAGAATGGAAATATACTATAAATTTAGGTTATCCATTATCTTTAAAAATATACCTTTATATTAAATCTTTTTAAAAATATTTTAAATTGAGGATATAAATTCAGAAAAATTCTGCTGTGGCCATGAACTTCAACTCAAGTTAGAGATTTAGAGCACCCCAAAGTCCTACTAGGACAAAAAAGGATTATTATTATGTGTTTTTATCACTTAATTATTGCCCAAAAATGTAAACATATTATTATGTTGAACTTCCATTCAAGATTTTACATTGTGTAAATTTTAAGACACATTATTATTTTTCTATTATTACTGGAAATTGACAATAATATCATTCAAGTTAGTTTGAAGTGACTGACAATTGAATAAACTGACAAATAAGTTATACATAAACAGAATTTATTAATTTCGAATTCCTTTAATTGCTATTACTTTATACTGAAGACTTCCGCAATGGCGGATATTGATAACAGTGGTGACTGATATTTTTGTACAGTAGCATTCATCGATTCCCATCAGCTGTTCAATGCTGTTGTCAATATCCGCCATTGCGGAAGTCTTCAGTATAAAGTAATAGCAATTAAAGGAATTCGAAATTAATAAATTCTGTAAATATCATTCACATTGAATATAAACAATTACTTCATTTAATATCAAACTGATACTGTATTTCTATTTATTATATGATTTGGCTATCAGATGTCTGAGGTAAGTCTGTGATGTTTTCCATGACGAAATACTTGATGAACAATCTAATATAAAAACTGACACTGTATTTCAATGTTATATATGATTTTCACTCACTTATACTGGAGATACTGGAGGGATGCATTTCACTTCTGAAGAGAAGCTTCATCAGCCTGCCGGCAGGGATCATGTTTTGTTAAGATTAGGATGAGCGGCCATTATATAATTGAAAATTGCGTTGGATTTGAATTGTGTTTGATCATTGAGTAAGTTGGTTCTGTCTTGTTTATGGTGCTTGAATATTTCGTATTGTTCCAATGTATTTAGTTTGTGGCTTTTTTGAAATGTGTGTAGAATTTCCAGTCAGTTTGGATGTTTTTGTGTGAATGTCCAGTGTTCATTAAGTGATCTGCAAATGTTGAGTAAGTGCTGAAATGTAGTGCTTTGATGTGTTCATTGTATCTTTTATTACAAAACAAGACCCCTAGCGGCTGGCTGATGAAGCTTCCCTTTAGAAGTAAAATGCATCCCTCCAGTATCTCCAGTATAAGTGAGTGAAAATCATATATGAAATTGAAATAGTGTCAGTTTTGATATTAGATTGTTCATCAAGAATTTCGTCATGGAAAACATCACAGACCCATCTCAAACACCTGATAGCCATTTCGCATTCTTACAGTGTTTCGTCAGACACGGCCTACGAAGCACTACAGCGATGCGAAATGGCCATCACATTGTAAGTGTTTATAGTTTATAAACATAATGAAGCATTTTATTATTAACTTCTAGTTCAACATTATTAGCCTATGTGTCTGAATGTCATTGCCCCTTCATTGAATGGGAAATTGAAGTATTTCATTATAAATTTCTAGTTTTAAATTATTATATGCCTCCGAATGGCATTATCCCTTTCTTGAATGGGAAATTGAAGTATTTCATTATAAATTTCTAGTTTTACATTATTATTATTATTATTATTATGTCTCCGAATGGCATTGTCCCTTTATTAAATGGGACATTGAAGTACAGCATTTTATTATCAATTTCTAGTTTAGCATTATTATATGTCTCCGAATGGCATTGCCCCTTCATTGAATGGGAACTTAAAGTATTTATTATCAATTTCTAGTTTAACATTATTAAGTTGTGTCTGTGAACAGGATTAATCCAAAACTGAATGGGAAATTGTCTGACACGCTTTTAATGCAAATTCGTTGTGAAACAGTTTCCCATAATATAGGTCTGTGGGCCTTACGAGGTGTAGAATTACAACTCCAGCTGACCCAAGTTTTGAACGCAGGCCTTTACTGCTGGTAGCAGGTGTTGGTCTATTGCATATTAACTTGTATAAGAGATTGCTGCTAGCTTTATCCAAGGCTGGATCGCCATTGGTTACCTGATGTCTCTAGAGGGCAGGTGGTCGTGTGGTCGATCATCTGAAATTCCTTCTCAATTCTACAACCTTACACAAGTGTAAGATTACAAAAGTTTTTGTTGGTGGACTTTTCTAAAATTTTATTTGAGCAAAACAATTCTAGTCCAAGCTTAAATATGAATTTGATCAAATATGAATAATCAAATGTAAATTTGCCAGTTTATTGATAAGATGAAAATGTAATTAAGATAAAAATGTAATTAAAATAAAAATTTAATGAAAGTTTTTGTTAAGACTTTTTCACAATTTTTTATTGGGCAGTAATGGAGTAAACTATTCCAGTCTGGAAATAAATAATCGAGATATAAAAATAATCGATATAATCAATATAAATAAACGATAATTTGCTTTCATTGATTTAATGTATAAAAAATTGAATGTTAGATTTTTCCTTAGACTTTATTCAAACAGCAATTAATTTCCAGCATATTTTATTTTTTCAAATTTATTAATTTTATTGTGATGATTCCCACATGGGTCTAAGAAACTAAGAAGCATGTAGTTAATGAGCTGAATGATAACACTCAATATTGCTCGCTGAATAATGGGAATTGAATTTAAGACCACAGTTTTAGTGCAGAGTAGCAATTAGTCAGTCTTATCAAAGAAAACGCCCCAAACGATTACACCACCGCGGCTTTCTCTAGTAATTAATTAATCTCGGTTATTTAAATCCGTTTTCTTACCGAAAATTTTGAATTTTATTATTTTTTTTTTTAATATAACTAATTTTGATAAAGGGTCTTTTAATTAAGATATTTCTCTTCTTTTTATATGCTATAATATTGTCATTTTATGGCTACAGAGTTTCTGTATGTGATTATTTTGTTGTAATAATTATATGACTGTAACTAAATGTACCGTAATTTAAAATTTGTGATTGCACTGTGTTGTTTATGAAAGAAGAGTCAATAAATAGAATAAATTTTGTAACTTACTGTATTTAACTTGCATTATTTTTGTCAGAGTTTCTTTTGATAACCAGGACCTATTAATGAGAGTATCCCGTATTTTAGTGAATGCTTTGTTTATTTCCAACAAATAATGTTAAATCTAAATTATTTAAACATAAATAATTGCCTATAATACTTTACTAGTAAATTTAAAACACTTATTCGTGTGATAGCTACTTCGCATTGGTTTAATGACATCCAACTGTGTCAGAGGAAGCATTACACCAATGCGAAATAGCTATCACACGAATAAGTGTTAAATTTAACAGTAAAGTGTTATCAACAATTATTATTTTTAAATATAAAGTGAAAACGTAATATGAATTATGGAACCGCATCATGTAAATTATTTGTTCTACTTACATAGTGCAGAGTTGTCTGCTGTTGTATCAGGAGCTACCAGGTTGTTCCTGGTTCTTCCAACAGAAATAAATAATGTTCCTCAAAACTTGAAGGAATTTCAAAAATCGTTAATTTATCTAGCAATGAAGACTACATGCGGCCGCCATAAACATACACACCTCTGGTATCTTTAGTACAGCATTATGGTTCAAAGTGAAATCATACTTCAGCCTTCAGCAGACATCCAACTCATTTGTTTTGAAACATAAAATTAATTTAAAAAATAAAATGGATAGCATTTCATACTTTTTGTACAATATTACAGGAGTTGATAAAGCTCCACTGTATGAACAAAACTGCATTCCTGATACAAGTGAGTATAATCACGGAGGAAACAGGCTATTTTTAAGAATAATTCCATTATGAGTAAAAATAGGACTCAATATATATTTGGTGCAGCCTCCCTCTATAAGCTCACATCTTAATCTGCTCATATAACCAACAAGTTCATAGGCAGAAACTCTAATCAACAGACCAGTGCATAAATTGATTGGGATAAGCTGTAATTAACTGAATAGCCTATACAATCATAAATACTCATGCCATTGAAGTCTCCC
>OX418223.1:44571097-44704759 GCA_948455865.1 Conomelus anceps | reverse complement strand
CCCCGCCACGCCCCGCCCGTCTATCACACAGCAGTCTACCTGGCCAGAAGTATCTCTGTCTTTTTTATTGTCACCCCCCTCCACAGACCAGTGGTGTCTCCCCACCCCTCGCTATTTGTGGATACCTGAGTCGTTGTACCTGCAAAGTGTCTAGTTGGAAGAGAGTGGCTGGTCTTTTGCCTGTGTTTGCCGGTACTGTGTAGCCGGCCGGCATCTTGGGTCATCAGGGGAGCACGGCCAAACTTCAGGACTACCTTCACCTTGCCAACCCTCTCTCTCTTTTGATCCTCTCTCTCGCTCTTTCCCGTTCCCGCGCAGTTGCCAACACCGCCTCGCTTGCCACAATCGGCTAACGCTTTCTGCTCGTAGGACGTCCTGCGAGCTGGCCAGTTCCCGGTTGCAAATGCTGTCAGTTGTCAACTCGCAACCGCCGATCAAGGAGCGCCTGCTCAGCTCAGCTCGCTCTGCTTTACTTTCGTGTGATCGAGCATGCCCTGTGTATTGCAACATTGGACTTGCCGCCACTTTTCAACAACCAACATTCCGCGAATATTCTTCGGCTCTGTGCAAACATCTACAGACGCCACCCCACACCGACATGATTTCAACATGAACAAAAGGTAAGACTTCGCTCAAAAATTCTGTTTTTTTTTTTCATTCTGAGATTTGTAAACTATTCCAAATTAATGAAAACCATATTCCGTCTTTTTTCATTGAAAATACAAGATATGATTGGTTTTCATCCGTTTTCAATAGTTGAGAAATAATTAACATGAACAATAGGCAAGACAGTTCAAATAATTCTGGGTTTTCATTCTCAAACTTGTTAATTTCTTCCAACACTGGAAAAAAGGAAAGCTTAAATGACTCAATTTAGGATATTATTGATTTTCATATTATTTAAATGGTCAAATAATTGAGAAATTGACAAA
This sequence comes from Conomelus anceps, assembly GCA_948455865.1. Classification (NCBI taxonomy): domain Eukaryota; kingdom Metazoa; phylum Arthropoda; class Insecta; order Hemiptera; family Delphacidae; genus Conomelus; species Conomelus anceps. The sequence continues at coordinate 44,703,827 of OX418223.1, read as the reverse complement.
ATTAAATAAATTATCAATTGAGAAGCCATAGCTGACTTATTACAAAGTTAACTTATAGCATTGAAAATTAACGAAAACTGAATATAGGATATGCTACTTGATTTTCACCCCACTTGAAGTTGAAATAAAAAATTATCAGAAGTACTTAATTTTCAAGTTCAAAAAGAAATTATGAAGAGTTCATAGACTTGAAAATTCTTTGTTCCAATTCATTCCAAGATCAAAAGCTTATTAAAATTACATGCAACTAATATTCCAACATGAACAAGTGGTAAGACAGTTCATATAATTATGTTTTTCATTCATAGACTCAAATCTTGTAAAATTTCAGATTACTGAAAACTGCATTGCAATTATATTCCAACTGAAAACTAGTAATATCTGGTAACCAGTGATCAAGTATGTTAGATGCATTAAACATTAATGTCTTGTTTCATTGAAAATTTATGAAGTAGAAAAACGAAACTGGAATAACTGGCAACCGATACCCAATCAGAATGTTAAATGAATTCATTAACTTTATGTTTCTTGTTAGACAGCCATTCATTGAAGTTCAAAAGCAAATTAAATTTACAGGCAACCGATACTTAATGTGGAAGAATTCATTAGATCTCGAAACAAGCAATTTACGTAATGACAATCGTCAAGACAAATTGCATTTTAAATTTTATACATATATACCTTACTAATGAAGTTGAATTTGATGATAATTTTGCACATGCACTGAATGATTTTTTTTTTTTCAATTTGAAACGTGGAGGTTCCAACATAACGAACTTACTAATTTCAAGTTGTTTTGAATATCTTGATAATGTTTTTGAGTGCATTACAAATTATACCTACGAGTTCAAACGTGAATGTTCATTCATCAATTACAGCCTTATATAGTTCAAGATAGGTACCGATACAGTTGATGACAATTTTCTTGAAACTTTTGTTGGTAGAAGCAAATTTCTACACGAGTTTGAAACGTGGGTGATCATATCAAAGTGGGTAATTTAAGCTTCTAATTTCCAAATATAAACATAATCCTGGATATTATGAGCGAAATATCAACATTTTTAATGAGCCTTATCAAGCAGTATTATTATTTTTTCTTATTCAATTGGAGACAATTGAATTGTAATAGATTTTTGACTCCGGTAGCTATTTCACCATAATCAGGAACAAGCAGGTTCTATGAATTAATTGTATCTATCAAGAAACACGAGATAAGCTGTCTATGAATAGGCCTACTGATATTTAAAAATATCTACTTCTGCCGAATTCTACTGAATTCAAACTACCGTTGTATAGACAAAATATAGCCTACTAATATATTATACGCAGCAGTAACTTAATCCTAATTTAATTTAAGTTTATTAAAAAATAATTATTTAATACGGTTTTACTTTTTATTTTATTCTACTAACATTTTCAAATATCTATTTCTAATAGATTATTAGTTAGTGGATTATTCAATCAACTAGGATAATTTCAAAAAATAACAGGCAAAAAAAAGAGGAATTAACTTACACAATTTCATTTTTGTCAAGAGACATTCAAACTATTTTTCCCAAGCCTCAATAAATTTCTTCAGCTTTATCGTAAAATACAAAGCTTATCGCATTGAATTATATAGATACTTAAAAACTAAAAGTTCCTTCTACTGCAATTCAACTTTTACCTTAAGTGAGTAAGTTCAGCTTCTCATGCTTTCAAAAACTTGAAATGTTCAATTTTATTCCTTCCTACTATCTTAACATCTTTTAACGATTCTTCATTCATGAATATTTTTATTAGATCATAGAAATACTTTACAATATTCAGGAATAATTGATCATCTCTTCAAAACTTCGCTGAGGCTGCAGTTAACACATGAGGTTATTGACTTCTATTTTTCCCTATCATAAAAGTACTGTGTACTTTTAAAATCAGAACTAGCCCAATTATAATTTCAATAATATCCAAATCACGATTTGATTTATTCTAAAGCATAAGGAGCTTATTAAATTTCAAGGAGACCAACAGTTTTGAGATTCTCAGACACACCCAATCATATTTTTAAACTATCAAGGCAGTTTGGTTTTACCCACTTTTTTGTGTACATTCAAGGCTTTAATAAACGCGTAGCATTGAATAATAAAAATAAAAATCTGATTTAAAACTTATGCCGATCTTTTCACCTCCCAAAAATAGAACTAAAAGAAAATATTAATTTTGACTGATGGTTCACAAACACTAGCACGGGTCTTTCTCTGCTAAACTTAACCCCACCTCTACTCCATATTTGTCCTTGAACTTGGTATAATCAGGTTTAAAAAATTGAAATTGTTATATCAAGCAACCACTGTATTCAACCATACTAACAATTTTACATGGTACCCAATGAAACCACTGAGATTAACCCAAAGTTATGAACACGTAGAATGATTTCCTTTGGGAGTGCAACCACTGCACCTATAGGAGTGCATATATTATATGCACCTCAGTGCATGTATAGTGCACCTAAAAAGTGCATTTATAGTTCTGCCATTTTCATATATATGAGAGAATAAGCTGACATACCACTCAGGAAATTGTTAGGCAGGACTGTACCCATAGAAAACTAGAAAAGAGGGTTCTTCAAACACAGGGGTGTGAGTCTCTATACAAAGATGGCTGTATGAAAGGGAAAGTGAGTGTGTGTGATAGTATGCATATGTACATGTGTGTGTTTGTATGTTAGTAATGGTGGGGGGATTTCAACAAAGCGGATGAAGCAATGCAGGGTAGGTCAGGCACATGCCACATGGCTGGCGTGTAAGCACAGAAGCAGGCTGTAATGTGAAATAGTAGTGATATACAAACATAGTTCCAGATTATATAACCGTCATAGCTCCAGAAAACTATTTCAGGTATGTCATTTAATTCCAATTTATTTTTAGATCTATGTTCTATTTGTTAAAATGGTTCAGTTCAAATTTATCAGTGGTATACAATTTTTGTAGTGGTATACAAACATAGTTCCAGATTATATAACCGTCATAGATCCAGTAAACTATTGCAGGTATGTCATTTATTTTTAAATCTATGTTCTGTTTGTTAGAATGGTTCAGTTCAAATTTAGTATTTCATGGTGATAATGAACTGTAGGGTTGATAAACGAAGATATTTTTCATAATCTCCACCCATAACATAAATATCCTACTCTCATTACCCACGCACAAGGCTCAGACTCATATGGGCATCAATAGCATGAAAAATAATCATCAGATTACAACTAACATACACAGGAATAATTAAATTGTTATATTTAAATTAATTAAATAACCTAATTGTTGTAGGTATGTCGTTTATTCCCCAATTTATTACAGAATCTTTGTTCAGTAAAATTACTTAGTTGCACAGTTCTTTAAATTCAGTATTTATTGTAAATTATCTAGGGCTGATATACGAAAATAATTCATCAACTACCTATTACACTACAACTACAAAGATTCTTATTACGTGTGCTGATACTCTTTTTTTAAAAACTATCGATTTTCTTTTATGAAATTCTATTTTAGATTATAGGTAGAGTAACTTGTTATTATTAAATTTTTTAATGAAAAAAATACACGATATCAAACGTAACAAGGGAATACTGAGTTGCAAGCTGAATTATTGACAATGATTTTCGATGATAGTTTTAAATTAAAATTCTGATCCCAAATAAGATAGCTACTGTAACATTACTTCATTAACAATTGGTTTTATACAAACTGGAAACATTAGAAAGTTATATAAAAATGATATTTTAATTGTGTAGCTATTGAATCCAGTATATTACAGTCATTTATCAATCAAACATTAGTTATTCCACTAACTTATACTCAAGATTATTTGAATTTTCAATGAGATTTTATTTGAATTTTAAAAATATTATTTCTCCTGCACTTGTGATTTAAATTTAAATTGAAAACAATTATGCTCCGGCCCGCAGATTTAATTCTTTTTGTAGTTCCATCATCTTTCAAATGAATTAATTAAATTGAGAATTATTTGGAGTGAGAATAAACACAAATTCCTACGTGATGATCGGTCATGAGTATCTCAGTCACTGTGACACGTCATGTATTAGCAGTGTCTGATGATGGTTTAAAATCAGTGTAAAACGACCGACACACAAAGAAAATTGGGTTAATTTGCACTTCAAAGTAGTTCCTCTTGGTTTAATTAGACTTTTTATTGAATCTGAATAGTTGATAAATCAAATTTATCACGACCTCACCACATAAGTTTTCTAATAATTGCCACAATAATTTCTTACCACAGCAATTTCTAATAATTAAACAAATATTAGAATGAAATTCGACAAATAAATTTTATAAAATCCTTATTAGACAAAATCATAAGTAGACATATAATTAATTCAATAAATTAGCAAATGAAATATAACTTTATCAAGTTTCATTAGCAAGTAGATTTCTTCTGAAATATTTTTCTGCTGTTTTTGCAAAAATTCTACTCCCAAGAGGAAAGGGGTTTCAAAAATTAAGTTTTTCAAGTTTATTTTATTTTGAGAGATTTAGAGAGAGACATTAGATTTTGAGATTTTTGGGAGACCAACTACCCGGGTTATGGTTTACCGGTCTACCCGGCTCAACATCATTCGAATAATACAGAACTTAAATCATACAAAACTTTACCAAGGTAACATACCAGACTACTATATCCCATTGATTTCTAGATCGGCTAGGTTTGACATTCTTCCGCAATCTTCTCTGCGCAAAACCCATTCACAAGTTTCGAAATCACCACCTGGAATAAATTATTTTAAAATATTGAAATGTTCACATAAATATTAACAAAGAACGTGACAGTTACCACAAAAATTAATCAAAAAAAGTTTGAAAGTCTCGGAGGATATGAATTTGTTTTTTGTCGGATAGTGGTACTTCAATGAATATACTATTTTCATTAGAGTTTGAATAAATCTACGCTATCGATAACGTGAATTGTAATCTAACCACTCTGTGCCTCAGCTTACAGAATTTACATTCAGAGCAGGACAGGCTTAGGCATGAGTGGCCAGGCCAAGTCTAACCCAAACTACTAGTGGTCAGGTCTGATTCTAGCCTAACCACTCTGCCTCAGCTTGCTCTGCCATCTGTTCCAAACATTCAGAGCAATCTGAGGCATGGAGTGATCAGGTTAGAACTAGCGTTATCGTAATTTTTGTTCAAACTTACAATATAATAGTAAACATCATAAGCGTGATTTTTGTTAAAAATGAATTACCTACAATAGCAAACAGCATACAATTGGTTTAAATAATAAAAAAAACTAACGTAATGATTTATTTCTTTGTCTAACGACGGTTATTCGTTGTAGGAAGGAGTGGTCAGGCAGTCTGGAGTACTTTTAAAATTTTGTTGCACAAAGCTACTAGCTGACCGTGAAACGGTCGCAATGGCGATTACATTATAATGTAATTGATCGAGGTGATGGCGCCCTCTCTTTTCAATCATTCTCTCTCTCACTCTTCTTCCTCGCGTTTCGTCTTTCTTCAACACGGTAGACAGCCAGCTTTTGAGATGCGCCTGTCGAGTTGCATTCAGCTCCTTGTCTACAGCTACAGCCTCAGCCTTGAGGGGTGCTCTCCGCTCAGCTTTGATGATGCATTGGCGCGTCGCCGCTGGTTTCCCGCCATTTTTTGGCGCCAATTCTCTCCCGTATTTGGTTTGCCCTCAGCCATCTGTCGTCATGTAATCGTCGTCCTAGGGCAGGCAAGCCAAGCCGGCACCAAACTCCTAGCAACCCGGGGGATGCTCTCCCTACCGAAATAAAACTATTATACTCTTACCCAATTCAACTTCATATTAGTTTGAGAATGCATAACTGTGAGCCGAGGATCCGTTGGGTTGTGCAAAAGTGTCATCATCCCACTTATTCCGTCTGTGATCCGATTATAGTACTACTTTGATATCTTTCACAACAATAATTTCTAAGAAACTCGTTTTCAATCATGAAATATTTTGGTCCCAATATTTTGCAATCCATCAACCGTCATTAGGACAACCCCACATCGAGCTAGGGTTAATGAAAGATGTCAATTGATAAAAATTCGTCTACCAGAGAAATATATTTTTATTGAAAAATAAAGCTTGATAAAATTGAGCTGGAGACAGATATTAATTTTTAAACAGTGAATACCGCACTACCAATGTAATGTTTCGTGGAAATGTGCATCAACTAGAGATCCATCTGTGAGAGTGATTGAGCCCAAGCCTCAATATTTAAATGGAAAAAGTTTATAACAAGCTATAAAATTATCAATAATTTATTATTTTTGAACAAATAACAATTCCCCTTCTTTAAGACTTGACAAGATATTTTTAAAATTCAAGGTCGGGAGCATGGCCTCTTTTTGAATTAATCAGCACAGTTCACAAAGAGCTTTAGCCTACCTATCTATACTTCTAAATAACTGGATATTCTTTACATTTATTTAGTAGGTACAATTCAATCAAGTTTTCAATTAACTGACCTGATCAGGAATAGTAACCGAAAAAATACCGGACATTATGCTCGGAATATACTTTATTTGAATTGAAAAAAAGAAAGTTTCAATTTACCAGTTTAATTTTGATTCCAGTACCAAAGCATACCTGTCACATCTGGACTTATCCTTTTATAGTAACCCATATCCAACAATAGATACGGTGTAACCTGATCTCACTAAATTTAATAATTATGGAACGATTCTCAACTATTCTATTTGTATATTCGATTGTTCAACTATTCCTTTGTTTCCTCTATTTTTGAAAATAATTTTCTATACATTCTCGACATCTCTTAATAGCGTCCGCAGTTCAACATTTAGATTCCATGAATTAGGCCTACATTTATTTATGAACAAAAACTTTTCTAGATACATTTTTGCCAGCGAATTTTCTTCAAAAACTTTTCTATACAATTTTACCAACGAATTTTGCGAAACCTAGTCCAAAGTTTATAGCCCTCATGATGTGGGCTGAACCTGGCCGGAAATCTGTTGCGGACCCTGTAGATTAGACATTAGAAGACGAGGGTAGTAAACGTGGCAACGCCGCAGACACCTGGCTATCCTGAATGCGTGCCTCTTACCTACCTACTGGAACGAAACCAAAAGAACTGACGTCCCTTCCAAGGTCACACCGTCTTCCCTTTTTCTTTCAATTCTCCCAAGAAAGCCGTCTGGCTAAAGCAAGTTCTCAAGGGGTCTTTTTTTTCCTATCCAATAACTTTTTCTACCTACGTTCGTAAGTTTTTCGCTTGTTCCTTCTGTCGTTTTTGGCATTACGTATTCTAAATTCTAAACTTGTAACTCCTGACATTTGAGTAACTGCTCACTGGGCTCAAAAAAGGATAATGACAAGACTGAGAAGTATTATAATCTTGAATGCTATTTGAAAACCTTGGGAAAATTTCAATGTATAATTTGCATATGACAGGAATATGTAAAAGCAAAGGACTCGTCGGGAGCTATAAATTACTCAAAAACCAAAGTCAAAAGAGATTACTTTGAACACAAGTCAAAAGAGATTACTTATTAGTCACAATGAATTTTTTGTGATTTGTAGTCTCATTTCACTTGATAAAGCAAAATTTTATAATTAAAACTAACTAATACAACAATTTTCCCATTTTACTCAATAAAGTAGTAGTGGTTACGGACTATACTAATAGAAACACAGGATCGGCGATGTTGACAAAAAATGGCTTCTGTAACTTATAATATATTATATTATAATATAACTGAATTATGTAAATTTCAACTGGTAGACTGACAATTCCATATACCCCTTTGAGAGGAGATCAGTGGCTGCTAAATTATCTATCTTTGTGAAACACAGAAATGAATTAGACTGCGCAAATAGAAGTTAGGGAGAGTGTAACTTATACCTGTGTTTTACCTTAATGCCACTAAACCTACGTCAAGGCTAAAACATCCGTGAAAAACAACAAATTCAGAACATTCACTTATTGTACAATCTATTGAAAACCTGTTTTAATGAATTAATTAGTATTTATTCTAAACGATGCCATAGGAATTAGCACACGACAAAATTTTAAAATATTTTCCCATCATTGGTTATTTTTGTCTGACTCCGAACATGAACTATTGAATTTTGTTTAAATAGTTATATCTTTACTGACAACTAAAAAAGTTTGTAACTAAATTTGCATAGGCTAGTAGCTTATAATGCTGAAAACTAATAAATTTATCTAGGCTGATAAATATTATAGAATGTAATGAAACAACACTTCAAGTACAGAACTGTTTCTATTACAAAATTTTAACTCATTTATTTTCTTGGGTTTCTTGTTCCATATCAATTGGTTGTTAATATTCATTTATCTAACATACAAAAATATTATGTTATCGAGCATGGAGAATAGGTACCATAAATTAATCCATGGTAGTTCTGATAGTGCGTGATAGAGAATTTTTCAAAAATCAGTTTCTAAACTGAATAGAGTTGTAATAATAGAGTTCTTAATAGTTGTAATAATAATAATAATAATAATAGAGTTGTACAAAGCTAACTGCAAATCAAAAATATTCCGGCCGCAAATAACGACATTTGGAATAACGACGTTCTTATCCTGGAAAGAGTAAATAAATACAACCCAAGTAGCTTTGAATTGGTCTCGTGGTTGGCAAGACAGCGGAGCAGACCACAAAAAAGAATCAACTTTGAAAAAAAAAGATTTAATGATAAAATGAAGTGACAAAACCGCTCGGCATTACCCGGCCTAAACTTAACCACCTAAAAGCGAGTGAGCGAGAGAGGATGGTCCTTGACTGCTGTTATTTCGTTCAAGGATTTTTCATGTCGGGAGGGAGAGAGAAGAGAGATAAAAAGGAAGATGGAGATATCAGACAAAGACAGATATGTATCCGATCCATGAAGACCTTTGCCTTGAAATCAAAGCCGCGGAAAGAGTTGAAACAAACAGTCTCGTAATACCTTTTCGACAAGATTTTGTTGCAAGAAAGAAACGTCCAGCTAGCTTCTTGGTCATTATCTTCATTACTTTATCTAGTAAGTAGATAGGATAACAAATCAATAACTGATTATTCACTAACTTACTGAGACTTGGCTTCAATTTTGGGAGTATTCAGCTAAATGTTACTAGCAAACTTTTATTTCTCGCTCTTTTATAGTAATAATTTCGTTCTCATAGTAGAGTTGCTTATTCTTTATAATAATTTGATGGCTAAATCAATACTGGTGACTGATGTTACCAGTAGGATGTAGTGGGAATGGATAAGTAATATATAAAGGAGATAATTTACAAGTTAGTTTGAAGTAACTGCCAATTTAACAAACTGACCAATATAAAGAAACAGAATTTTTCAACTTCGAATTCCTCAAAGTTAGGAAAAGTATCAGGTATGTAATGAGTATGTAATAACATAGCATTCACTATTAAAAAAAAATCGCACTTATACCAATAGAAAACTTTTTAGTGTATTTATTTTAATTTGTGGGTGTAATTTGTATTCTTTTTAGCGTAATTTCAAGTTTTTTCTTTAAATTGTTCCAATTTCAAAATTTTGTTTGTACAAGTCTATACTACGAGTCTGTACTAGTTAATCTTTTACTTCAACTTTGAAGATAGATTTTGATATGTTAGACCCATATCTATGAGCCTACCTCGACCCTTCCTCAACTCAAGGGATGCTTGGAAAGAATTTTGAGTAAATCTTTTCAAGCCTCCCTTGAATTAAGAAAGTTACTAAGTGATAGCCGCGAGCCGTAGCAGGTATCTGTTCAATCAGAGAGATAAGCTGCGTTCTCGTAGGTCCTGTTCGTAACGGTGACCGAATAGATCAGCCAGCAAAAAAGACACTGTTCTCTGCTGTAAAATCACTCCGGTGGTTCGGAACCCACCTAAAACTGTAGGTCCAACTCATTACCCACGCACAGGTCTCAGACCTATGTGGGCTTCATCCTCAAAAAAAAAAAAAAAAAAAAAGCCGATAAATTATAATATTTAAATATTAAATTAATATTTAATACAGTTATTAACATTTCAATAAATGCTCGTACAATACGGCAAAAATTGTTGAACGATTTTGAGAAAACAGACGATTATTGTGAAATCATGAAGTCCATCTTGTAGAATTGTGTGAAGCAGAAAATCTTATTAACTTAAATTAACAATGAGATCTTTCGGCTGTCACGCCATCTAACTGGTTGTGCTTACTTCATGTAGTTGTGCTTAAGCAAAGAAGCAAAAAAATTAAACCGAGTATTTTCATGCTAAGCTCAACCTAACTTTCAAAATGCCAGTATTCATAAGCGTAACTTCGTTTTCAGCCATCATGCTGCTTAGTTAAGTCCGCAGCCACCGTAAAATAACGTTAAACGTCATGAATTTGAATGCTACTGAGAAAATTTGCATCTTAAAAGAAAATTGTCATTAGTCGGCAAACAAAAGAATTTCAATGCGGAAAGGTTGATGAACCTCTTCAATTTAGTAGAGTAAATTTCAAACAGTAGCTCAGATTTTCTGGTAGAGTACAATAATTGGTTTCGAATAATTTCATAAAGAATATTCATTACGCCTTGCTCTTTTTCAACACTGTGAATGCATCAGCAATTGTTTACCATTGGGTTTTCATTACATTAAGTTGTATATTTCAGTTGATAGTTACTTTTTAATTCATATTAGCAAAATACAACTGGTTAAGACACAACAGACCTCTAGTCCAATTTTCTCTGATTTTATTTGAAGCAAAATAGCAAGATCCGAAGGCAAATTTGTGCATTAGCATTTATTTAAGCCAAAATTATCAGTAATTAGTGACTACCCCAGTCCGCCATACTCGTAATGTGGATAAAAGCGTTACTGAGAGCCAATCTATTACAGGGGTACAATAATTGCCAGCTAGGAAGCATCCTGAGTGACATCATACTCTGAGATGTGCCGAAAAGTTTTGGCGACAATTGAATTTTTATATTGCATTATACATCATATTTATAGTTACTTTATTTTTGATTGTTAAATTCTCTAAATAATTCATTACTTATTTTTGATTACGCTGCTTGCTTATAGATCTTCTCACATTCTATTCAAGGTTTTGGTTCAAGTTGGATATTCCTCAAAATATTGTTAAATTCTACTGATTTTTGTACGGTACAAATACGACCATTTATTTGTAAGTTACTTTTGGTTTCAACTAACGGAAAGTGATACTAAAAGTAAGTTTCAAGCATTTTATGTGCTAGGCAAGTGCCAAGAATCAAGAATATTTATTGGCCAGTGCCATAATAAAATAGGCTTTGTCAATATTGAGGAGGTCGCAATGCACAGACCAGTCACATGTTTTACAAATAACAGTCACAAAGTATTTCATACATTGATTGACCATTGAGCACTTTTGAATAATTTTATGAAAATGCACAGCTATCAGTTATTACAATTACACATTACAATTATTTTGAAAAAAGAATTTTCACTGAACTGATTTATTCAATTATTCTATATCCTATTTTTATACATTTCCCTTTCCCAGCTAATTTCGATATTCTTATTTTTCAGGAACCATACGTGAAGCTTCATTATAATAGCCAAGGTGACGTGGAATTGAGTCACATGGAAATCTGATGGTGAGTTTCTCTTCTAAATATAACTTCTACCTACCATATTCAACAGTTATTTAACAGTTCACTTCATTTCTATAGTTGAATATTTCAGTATCCAGAAATATTTCAACAATGACTGTTTCTCAGAAAACTTAAGAAGGTGAACAACCTTCCCAAACTGTTAACTCTATATTGTTAGCATAGTAACTTGACCGCGATTATTGCATGGTTTATTATTGTATTTCCCACAAGTATAGCCGTTGTGCTCAATTTGTAGTCCAATACGAAATACAGATTAAATATGTTGTATTGCAACCATCCACATTGACTGAAGTTTGAGAGGATATGACTTTATTTTTTGGGTGGTTGTCTAAATTTTAAACCCTTTTGGTTTGAATAATTTACTATAAATTGAAGTCTATTTGGCAATTATTCAAAATGTCTTTCTCTGGTGTATTACACAAAATATAAAATGGGGAAATTGTAGGAAAAATAAAGAATAGAATAGCTTCCTTAATTTTACCTTAGAGGGCAGAGTTAGGTAGCAGCCGGCCCTCTCTTCCACTCAATCCTCCCAAATGTAGGGAAAAAGGAATAAGTTGAGTAACTTTCAATATTTAGGCCTGTTAGTAAAGCAATAACTGAGCAATATCAACCAATAATATTCAACTAGAAATTTAAAATACTTACTATGCAAACGTTCCAAGCCCATTTGAATAGTACTTCCATTTTATTGCAGTATATGTTTGTCTTTGTTCGACATGTGTGGGTAAAACGATAACCAATGTTCCACACCTGTTAAAAAATGTTAATTAGTGAAATTGTGTAATCATGATACTTCAGTTAATACTTGAATGAACGTCTAGCTAGAATAATAGAAGTATTTATTAGGATTTGAAACTACTTAATGTTGGAAATAAATTAATACATTTTTTTTGTTAGCATCATATCGAAAAAGCTGATTCCAGAAAAACTAAAACTTATTCTCAACCACTTCTAATTCTCCCTCAATATGTACAATAATTGTGCCAATTCGAATGATTCTTCGAAAGTTTTAACCTCCAAATAAATAACTTAGAAAATCCAGATTTTGTAATCCAAGAATAATGAATATTTGACATGTATTTTTAACATGCTTCAACCCTTTTATTGGACAAAGTAGAATGAATTTTTGTGAAGTTGTACTATAGTGATTTAGTATACTATGTGAGTTATTATTATTATTATTATTATTATTATTAGTATGGCTTTCTATGGAGGGAAACCCCTTTACGGGTACTCTTGGAGTAATTATTGTAAAGAGAAATACCGGTACTTTCACTAGAAATAAATACTGTTAGCTGATTAATACTAAGAGTAGGCTAATAAATGAATCAGCTTCTATCGCAATGGCAAAAGCTATTTACTTGGTAAAAGTGGAATACTTAGTAACAGTAGGTTATGATGTTAAAAATCCAGACCTTGACCGGGAATCGAGCCCGGATTTTCAAGTTGCCAACATGTGCAACTGGTTGACACATGCGACCCTCATTGCAAATAGTTTAGAATTTTTATATATTGCAGCTGCACTAGACATCCTCCAATTTTTTTAGAATGAATAGTCTCCTTTTCAAGCAATGTATTTTAGAATTAAATCTTTCAAACTTTGAATCAATTACTTTTAGACTAAAAATAGGGTATTTAATTTTAACATTGATAGGTCGTTAATTTCTAAGCTACTGTTTATATATTTTTTCGTAGTAAAATGTTATAGTTTTTATATTTTCAATAACATATTTTATGATCAATGTAGACATACAATATTAACTAACACTAATTCTGGCAATTTCTAAATGAATTTGATCCTGTGTACACTTGTGCAGATATATTATTGAATTCGAATAATGAGTTACATAGTTTTTTGGAGTATGAAGCCCACATAGGGTAATAAGTTGGATGATGATGATTGATGAGTTGGACCTACAGCTTTAGGTGGGTTCCAAACTTACTCGTTATTACAACTAATATAAAGATTTAAAAAAAATTATTATTGGAAACAAACAGCAAAAAGCCGTGGAATGGTTTTTCTTTTAATCTATTGAAAGCATTATTCAATGATTAAGAAATTAAAATTCATGTCAAAAAGTAAAAATGTCAATAGTTGAGATTATATTTACAGTTACAAGAATAGAATAATTAAAAGAAGTAGAATAATTTACAATGACAAGAACTAATAAAATTCATGCTCATTATGAAACGCCCTATGAAGTAATCTATTTCAATAACAGTTTTCAGTAGAGCAGTAGAGTATATTTGTTAAGACTACAAAGCCATTGCTACTTTGTAAATCACAAAAATGATAGATACAATACAGTATGTAATTTCAGTAGAGCTGAATGTACTTAAGACTATAGCCGCGAGCCGTAGCAAGTATCTGTTCAATCAGAGAGATGAGCAGCGTTCTCGTAGGTCCTGTTTGTAACGGTGACCGATTAGATCGGCCAGCAAAAAAGACACTGTTCTCTGCTGTAAAACCACTTCCCGGTGGTTCGGAACCCACCTAAAACTGTAGGTCCAATCATCAATCATCATCATCCAACTCATTACCCACGCACAGGTCTCAGACCTATGTGGGCTTCATCCTCAAAAAAAAAAAAATCCAAATTTGTAAATCACAAAATTGAATAGTAGGTACAATACAGTATGTAAGCATCAATTCAAGTTACAATAATTTATTTATATTTCGGACCTTGATAGAATATTCATTGATGGAGAATATTGTTTGCAAAATCAGACAAGCTGAACTTGGTTCAGCTCTACTTCAACTTTTTAGAATTTAATAAATTGAATGCCGTTCTATTTCAACGAATTCATAAATATTTGACGCCGTTCAAAGTGTGAGTTATTGAATGTAATTTGTAATGTGTTAAAACTGACCCGACCCGTTTATGTCACATCTGAATTCCATCCAATACGTCTGAGCTTCTGCTTGCATGACTGCCTCATATCCTATTCCAGGTGAATAGATCGGGAGCCAATGATATGCTAATTTAGCCAGCTGTTTTTCAGAATTCGGTTCACCGATGATCTATCACAAAACCATCGCATTGCCCTACATTTATGCTAAATAGAGTCAAACTGTTTATTTTGCCAAGGTCGTTCGAGCGCGTGTGTTGATCAGACACAAAAAATGAATCTATGAATAAATTTTGGCTAAACAAAATGTTTCAAGGGCTTCAATTCTCTACTTGACTGACCAATGAAGGGCTTTAGAGGTGATAAAGGGTTTCCAAAATCCTTAGTAAACCAAGAGCAAAGAGGTACAGCTGTCAGCCAATAATAATTCAAATATTGCTTATAATGTGGGCCTGTGGTTTCTCTACTTTCTATCATATATTAAGTCAAGATGAATAACAATAAAGTAAGTTTTTCGTACATTGTTAAAAAAGCCTCACTTAAAAGGTATTAAGGTCGACATCAAAATTGTCTAAAATATATTCACAATTTATTTCTTCATTATAAATTAATGCATTTACAATTTTCGAAGATTGTATCCATTTTTACTGAACAAACATAAATAGTTAGAACTTCCAAAATTGTTTCCATTCAAGATTTTAACTTTATATTACAAGTTAATAATTTTTTATAAAACACTATTTTTAACTTATGATAAGAGCCAATTACAAGAGTGCAAAATCTGATTAATATAATTGATGCATCATTGATACTTTCGAGAGAATAATTTCGAATACATTGAAAGTGCATAGAATAAATAAAGCATCACTGCAGTTGAGTTTGAATAGTTATAGGCACACCAAGAAAAGATTCTTGGATTTCTTGCTCCATAACGATCTGCGTTGTTAATATCAACTTTTTGTTGTATATTCAACGACACAGTGAGTTTTAGATTGTGAATATATAAAAAATTTACTTAATTATGATTGTAAATATATAAAAAACTGTACTCACAATGATTGTGAATATATAAAAAATGTACTCAAAATGTGAGTACATTTCTTATATATTCCTACTCAATAAACGATTATTTCAATATACATAATCATAATGTAAGTACATTTTTTATATATTCACAATCTAAAACTGACTGCAAGTCGTTAAATTTACAACAAAAGTTAATCAAAAAAAGATCATATTTGCAGAAAGTTGAACTTACTGTACATAATAATTGAAAGGATCTCTTACCATCAAATAAGATCGACAGAATTTTTCCTCAGAAGTCAAATAAATAAAAACTCATTTTATTTTCATTATTCGACCAAAATCATCTACAAAATACAAAACAAGAACCGATATTGTCGTTTATGGTATAGATTTCGTTATGTTTACACAGTCACTATAACCCCCCCCCCCCCCCCCCCAACCATCCATGAGGGTCTCCCCACCATCAAAAGCCATTGGCTTATGGTAGCCAATTTCAATGTGTGTGACTTCATACCTCAATAGTACGTTTTGGTTCAAATAGCGAAATAAAAATATTCAAATTATAAAACTCATTATTCATTTAGGAGGCTCCATGAATAAGTATGACAAAAGTGGCATGTCAATAATTATGATTGTTTTGATACATTACTACCTGCCCTACTGCATCAGACAATGAATATGATTGCACAAGGTCTTACTCATCAATCGTTCATTCACCGTCAGTAATGTCAAAATTGAAATTGAGAAAAGTGGAAAATGCAAACATCTACTACACTTTTACATTCAACAATTTAAATTTTGTTAATTATTTTGTAATTTATTTCTTCATAAACTAATCTAAATTTTTCCTTTGTAATATTAAAATATAAGAGAATCTGTTTTTTGTAGCAGTACTTGTGAAGATTGGCACCTGCTGAAAAACCTACGGGTTTAGCAGGACCCTACAATGTTTGTAAATTTTGTAAGTAAATTTGATTGATTAGAGATTATTCTATTACAGTGAACATGATGCATATTACAAGTATTCATTTAACATGCGAATGTTACTAATACAGAATGTAAATAATCAGGAACGGCAAAAACTTCGATCAACGAGCTCCTTACAAAATATTGCTGGTTATTACCATTTTATAGGAAAATATTTTTGGTGTTTTAGCACAGGCATTTTTGTACTTTATAATTTATTTATCCATCTTGCCTAAATACACAAGAACATGCAGAAACAACAGGATTTAAGCTCGAAATAGCTCCTATTACACTATTTAAACTTGAATTCAAATCTTCATAGGATATTTTTTCAGTTTTGCAGAAAAATTTCACTTGAAAAAATATAACCTATTTTACTTCATGCTTTCCCATTTCAAGTAGAAAAGATTGAAGTTTAAATAAAACAACACTGGAAGTTGTGACAATACTAAATTTTGTAAATACTGTGGAATTTTATATCAGTATAGCATTGTTCATCATTATAAGGATAGTACTATTTTTTGGTAATATATATTGTTTTAGTAAAACAAATACAATATATAATACTCGTTGTTTTCAAACACAGTAACATCTCTAGTTCAGACTCAGTTCAAAATCTCATCTACTTTAAACAAACTTTCTTGAAGCATCCACTTGCAAGAAAAAGCCGTACTAAAATTTGAAACAGCTCAACCTTTTTTGGATTGAATAGGAGAAACGTCAGAGCAGGTAAAAGCAGTTGTATTCAACAACAGGAGTTCTGCTCCATGTAAAATTTTGAAGAGCTTTGGGGGTGCAGAGATCCAGTCTCTTTTATGCAAAATATACGTCCATTATTCTTTGTGGCAACTTGGCAGTTCTTTGGAATTTTGTATACCTTTTCTTGGAACTAGGAAATAAATAATACAGTAAGGGAGAATAAAGGATTGCATTGTTTGAGAGATTCAGGTAGAACTGTCCAGTTCACTGCTCTTTCCAATTTACAAAAAGGTAACTCCTCTGAAAAGGTTCTTTTTAGAATGAATTTGACATTCTAAGTAGTAGGATTTTCAGGACAACTAAATATTTATGTTTCTAATCAAATTGGAATTTTAAATTGATTAGCGAGTAGGGTAAAATATTAAAAATAAATTATTTCCTCGTAGATTCAGCAATATGAGTAAATATACATAATTATGAATAATCCATTGTTATAAAATGAAAATATTGTGTGATTTTGTCATTGTACGAAACTGCGACCATTGGTCATTACTCCTAAAGATCTAAGGAGTATTTACATAAAAAGTAGGTAATAATATTCGTTTTTTAAAGATTTGAGCAAGGCTTTGTACTGTGATAAATTATTTAATGTGGCCATTATTTATATTTGAGCTAACACAAATGCTAAACAATAATACTCTTTAAGAGCATTATACTTTTGTATTTAATGACTGTGCAATCCTTATATTCATTCGATTTTTGTAATGATTTGTGACATTTATAGTAAGTCGTTAATGTCAATAGGTACTAAACTAAAGTAATAATAATTGATAGTCATAATTTATTATGATGAAAGATCTATTTCTCAATCATCGCCATAAAACTGTGCTGAGATCGAAAATGGATTGAGAAACAAGTAATTAATTTGACACGCCCAAGAAAAAGATAAAATAATAGTGAGCTGTAACCGTAAATAAACTGGATCAATTATTGTCAGTTAACTGTACAAGAGAAAGCGAAATATTCAATATCGTAAAAGGATTGTATTTGAGCTACATCATACATTGAAAAAATCTTTATTAAAAAACAGATTTTTCACCATAAAATAGTTTTTTTTTTTTTTAAATAAAAGTTGATAAATCAGATACTTTTATTACAGCTGAATATCAGATTGCTCAAGCTATTAAAATCGATGTAATTCAAATGCAAATACTTTACGTACCTAAGTTCTTATTGCAAGTTGAAGCTGAATGCAGTACTATTGCCTGGTGTTGTATAATGTAATAGTAGTCTGAATTTGATTCAGAGTTCACCATATTCAACGTACTTGATGTACCATACTTCCTGTAATCAAAAGTGATTTTTATTCTAATATTTAAATTATATATTTATAATAAAATGAGTTAATACTTCTTTGAATCTATTATCAAATCCCATTTGAATACTGTACAATATTACGGTACATTGGTTTATTACATATTTGAATACTAGATCCAATCATCGATAAGATGGTTTATCTTTATTTTGGAAATTAAGTAATAACTTTTTAAAATGGGTTAATACGTATCTGAACCAATTGTTTAATCCCATTTGGAATCCAGTATTACATGATGTTATATTTAAATAACACTTTCAAACTAAATCTTCGTTTGCCTATATTTTCAAATTATATATACAGTTGAGCGATTTATGGTACTTAGGTTATGTTCAAGTAAAACACATTAAACAGAAACCACAGGTTCTATATTGAGTGATTATAAAATAATTACTCAATTTGAGTTCTAAATGGTTGAAAGGTTTTGTTTATAAATGAGCGGTTAAAATGTATTTTTCAAGAATCTATGTTTCTTAATTAAAGACCTTCAAATTTTTTCGTTAGTTAGAAAAAATTTGGTCATCAGTCTCAAAACAATTTGAGAACTATGGACTCCAAATACACTTTTTCAAAAATGAAGAACATCAAGCTTCAAGACCAATAACACTGAAGACAGCTTATATTAGAGGTTTGAGGAATGGTAACTCCACACCACCGTTGGCGTCATTTTAATTGGCCAATGGTTGCGGAGTTCCCGGTTCTCGACTCTTTCACATCTTCAACATCATCGAGTATCATCACCATTGAGTACCATCAATCTTCGAGCCTTTTCAATTGATGACTAACTTCAATCACCAATGTCTTCCACTCAGATCTCAAATTGTCATCAGTTTCACAGGAATGGATAACTTTAATTATTTAATACTTCTTATTTTAATTAATGGGATGAATGTATTCCTTTATGAAATTATTACTAGCTAAAGTTTTTACAAGAGCTTCTTTAATATTTTTGAATATCTTTGCAAGTTTGTATTCATTTTTTCTATTTAATTCATAATCGACTTGAGTATGTATCATTCTTCTTATATTGTAATTTATATTGTGGAGAAATATAGGAATAAGTAAAAAATGGCTCTAAGCAGAGTCATTGTTATACTCTCAAAATGTATCAATTTTAGTATCAATAGTTTTTACTTTTTGGTTGTTAGTTTATAATACTAAGAAAATGAAAAGCTGAACCATTGGTCAACTAATAACCTACATAATTTTTATTATTTGATAGTTATATTTTTTTATTGGTGGGATACTGTTCTACAAACTGAAATTATTGATTTTTGTTTGATATTTAAAAAAATAGTAAGTAAAGACAATGAAGTAGAGTTGTCATAGGTCAACTACGAAAGTACTGTATATAATTGTTATTTTTATTTTTGATAGTAATTATTTTATTGATAGTACACCTGTTTTTATTGATGGTACAACTAGAATTATTGATGGTTGATAGTCAATAATATAAAAGTAAAAAATGCATGGAGAATTGAGACATCGGTAGTCTCCAGCGAAAACATAAGACCAATGTCTTATGTGTTCGCTGGTAGTCTCACCCAATTTTCAAAGGATCTACTTATTCAGTTAATTAAATTATTTGATTTTCTGCCACTACTAGAAAATCTCTTTGAATTCTATACATAAACAATCAATTATTTTTATTTAGTTCAAATTTAATCCTTTTTAGTAGTCAAGTGATTTGTATAAGTGTAAATTAGTAATTTGTTTGTAATTTTACTGCAAGCTCACTCACTGCGAGCTACACTCAAATTCCACCCTCTAGAAATAGAATGACGAAGAAAATCTTTAACCTACGTTCTTTTTTACCTACAATCGTATTAATAGTGGCAATTTTGTGTTTGGTAAGCAAAGAGGATGAAGCTACACCATTTTTGTAGGTTATGGGTATCAATAAAATTAGTAGAACTGGTGTTGACATTAGGAAATCTCTCCATAATTGAAACCAAACAGAAGTTGTCGAATTTCACTAAACTAACAATTTCAGTCACAGGACCATGGTTTCGTGTTTAACTAACACATCTTCGGCTACACTGCCGAAGATGCTGAGTACAGCCGAAGATGTGTTAGTAAAACATGAAATCATGGTCCTGTGACTCAAATTGTTAGTTTTGAGAAATTTGACCACTTCTGTTTTGTTTCAATTATGGGTATCATGTGAGCAATTCATTTTTCTCAATATTATTGACACATTTTTTCAACAGAAGCTTCTTATTTATAAGTTCAGTATCGAAAATTCTTATTCATTACCTGTCACACACTAAGCCTTCATGAGAAATGAAGAATGTATATAGAAGTCAAAGAAAAGATTAAGAGAGGCCAAGTCCTTGGAATTAATGAAGCCTGCCTTGAACTATAATTAGGGCTTGAATTTAAATTTTATTATCAGCCGCAATACAATTTAGACGGGTGTTCATGCTGTATGCCATTAATTCCTTTGTTTTAGGCTAATGTAGGCGTACTTTAGAATGAACTATGTAGGTTTTAATGTTTGTAAGTACATATCCGGCCTCCAAATAAAAATGGCTTAGGATTCCTCAATGTTCAGTAACCTTGAGATAAGTGATGATAGAAGTTCAGCACACCTTGAAATTAGTTATTTTTTACAGTTCATCAATTAACAATCGAGATACCTATCAAAGCATTTTTAGGATACTTTAAATTTTAATGTTCTCATCAAGCAAAAATCCAAAAACTGCTATTTATATAAACTGCAATTTGACTACAAATATTTATTGCAAAATCCAGGTACATCAAAACTTATTTATTATAATAAAGGAGCGAGAAACTCCTTGATGGTTCCAAGAAAATGTTTTTTCTTAGAATCATCAATTAACTTCTTGCTCCTTTATAATAAATACTTTTTTATAAACCTTGATTCCAGCCTTAAACCTTATAAACCTTAAATATTTGTACAGCTCTGAATAGAAAATCCCAGTCAGTAGATATAAGCTATTATTCAAATCAAATAAAATATCCTTTATTTAGATTATTCTTCAATATATACAGTATATGCATTTTTAAGAGAAAACAAAACAAAAAACAAATCAAGAATCTATAATACCTGCAAGGCGAATCCTGTGCGCAGGTATGAGTTGCAATAATAAAACAAATAATTTAAAAAAAAATGGGGAAATTAATATCGAACTGAATATTGAGTTTAGTTCAGAAATATTCTGTCGAGCTGAGAAATTAGTAGTGTACTGGTTCTACATTAAGTTGGATGACTCCATGCAACTTCTTTGTTATTAATTTTAATCCTTTTTTCCGCATGAATCGAGTGATCTAATTTTTCATTCCTTTTTCAGGATTCCTGAAACTGATTCAAGATAGTCACCTCAACGACTTCAACAAATTGAGTAAGTAACAAAAGTTATTGCTTTCTGATTCTAAATCACTGGATCAGTAGAAATCACCATTTTAGAGGAAGTTCAAGATCATTCCAACTATTTAGAAATGGTCAAGTATGCATTACCTTGTATTGTACAGTAGAAATGCCTTGTGATCAAAGATAAAATACTGAAGTTTTATGTTATTGACAGATATACATAACATTTTGGTATATAATTGTTTCTCTTTTTTTCTTCACTGTATAGTGAAGCTAGTAGTTTAAGAATTGACATGTTACCAATCATTTGAGTGAAACTCAGAATATTTGATGTAATGTGACAATTGTGAATAAATAAATAAATATTAGAGTTATTTAATCATCTAATAACACAATTTTATGTTTAAAATAAGTTCAATTTTGTGAACAGAATTATTATTGAAGAGTATTAGCTGAGAAAAATATAGAGAAATCTGGATATTGAATAAATACTTATAACTTTTGAAAGAGCAGGCTGATTTTGAATTCTATTACACGAGACGTATTTCATTAATTTCTTTCAACACTATTTCTATTCAAAATAGTTTATTTTTAAACTACTATCCATGTACGGAATGTACAACTGGTACTTATAAAAAGGGCTATTAATAATTGAGCTATTATCCTCATACTTTCCATTATCATTTTCCTGTAATAATTTATGAAGTTATAAAGGTATACGAGAATAACTCTATATCATTATTAATTATTAGTTGGAACTGCAAACACTATTAAAACTGGCGAGATTGATTTTATGAGTAATATATTTCAGTACTGATTTATGGTATTTATAACTATTATTTCACTTTTTAATTCAAAGAAATTAAAGAAAACCTGTACAATAAAAATATTGAGTAGTAATGGCATTTCAGTCTACACTCAAAGGGTAAAATATATTAATTTGTAAAGCAACGTATGAATTTCAATTAGCCAATAGCCTAGTGTGATAAGATAAACTGGTTAGATTGATTTTATGAGTAATATATTTCAGTACTGATTTATGGTATTTATGACTATTCTTTCACTTTTTAATTCAAAGAAAAACTGTACAATAAATATATTGAGTAGTAATGACACTTCAGTCTACACTCAAAGGGAGTTAAGTGTTTGTGGGTCATGAGTGGCAACTTTGAACATAATTAATGAATGGGGGAACATTGCTTAGTTTTATTGTTATGTAATGATATTTTGTTAAATAGTAGTTTTATTGTTATGTCATGATGTTAAATAGGGAAGTGATAGCCTGGTGATAGGAAGTGGTTGCCGCGAGCCGTAGCAGGTATCTGTTCAATCAGATAGATAAGCTGCGTTCTCGTAGGTCCTGTTTATAACGGTGACCGATTTGATTGGCCAGCAAAAAAGACACTGTTCTCTGCTGTAAAATCACTTCCCGGTGGTTCGGAGCCCACCTAAAACTGTAGGTCCAACTCATCAATCACCATCATCCAACTCATTACCCACGCACTGGTCTCAGACCTATGTGGGCTTCATCCTAAAAAAACAAATAGTAGTTTTATTATTATGTAATGATATACGTTAAAGATAGTTTTATTGTTATGTAATGATATTTTGTTAAATAGGTGCTTATAATGTTCTATAAGGGAATCCTATACCATCAGCATGAGGACTACAATGGATGACATCAAGTTATCATCATCCATGACACCTCTGTGGATTCCACTGCCTTGTGATGTTAGATGTGGTAACTCCACCACCGTTGGCGATATAAAATGAATGCCAATGGTGCTGAAGTTCCTACATTTCGCATTGCTCATTACAACTTCAAACCATCAGGAGATGCAGCCAAAACATATAATCTAAATCTTCATTGGAAACATCATTCTACAAATCTATTGACGTTCATTTTTAATGAATTATGTGTGGTTAAAACTGATTTGAAATCAGTTGTAATCATACAAAAACTTCAACCTTCAATTGCAGCCGTATATCTACTGTGAAGATGAGCAGAATTTTTATACTTAATTTCAAACACCGAATCGTTTTTCTGTTTTCACAGATAAATGAGAATTGTACTAGTTATCAACAAAGCAATGTTTCTATACTTTTTACTAGTGGAATCCTACTATAGATAATAAAGTAGGTATTGTATACTGTGCATTATTGATAGAAGTGATTGAAGACCACACAAGGGAGGTAACTGGGCTCAATGGCTGGAGAAAATTATAACTGCGGTAGCGATGCTCTGTATTGCATAGCATTTTCTAAACATCCCAATTTGGTGTTTCAAGTTTGGCCATCGCATAAGCATAGCCTATATATTGAAGACTAATATAAAAATATAGGTTGACTAATTCGATGAAAAATAAGGTAAAATTTACAAAGAGCATCAACATATTGGATGTTTAGATAGGCAAGTTATAGAATTTTCAAAGAAAAGCCGTATTCATAAGAACAATTTGTACCTGCATGGCCCTAATTTAAGAATGGATAATTTTTTTCTCATTTTTGTCAAATGCTCACTGATTTTTTTAATCAATATTTAGATTAGAGGTTTTCAATGATTGTAATTTGAGGTTAGTAATGATTGTTTATTGTCACTGTTATTCTACTGTTTAATATCAATCTGCTTTGAAATTGAAAACAAATTTCTATATTGTTAATGTTTTTATGAAGAACTGTAATCCTACAGAATAGAGTTCAAAATTGATCAATTTTTTCATTGTGATGGTTATTTTCATCAAAATATAACATCTATCTTGTATAGTTTAAGAAAATGAACGTGCAATAAGAAAGGTATGCTCAATGTATGAAACATAGAACATAGCATAGAACAATAATATTCATTGTTAAAGTTTTATCCATGTAGACCATATTTAACATGCGAATTATTTAATTGAATAATAAGACGAAGTTGTCACAACCACATTTGTTAAAAATAATGAAATACTAGTTTCGGTTGTTACACCATTATCAATCTCAAACAACTGTAGATAATGGTGAAACAATTGAAACTAGTAAGATGATCAAATATTTTGGTACAAATAATATTGTATGATTAATGTAATACAGTGAAACTTCGATTATTCGTCACTTTTAACAATCACTTTCTGTTATCCGTCATTGAAAAAGATGTATGGTAGGCCTAAACTTCAAAAGATGTAAACGTGAAACTAAGGCATAATTATGTCATATCATACAAGAATACAGCAGTTCAGTACTTTGTCGCTTGTTTGCATCTTTTCTTTGGTTGCATCTTCCTCAAACCATTTCAAATTAAGAGAATGTATTGAAAACGTTTATACTATGACATTTCTATCACACGACTATTCAGTTATCCGTCAAGCCCCCCCATCCCCAAGGTGACGGTTAATAGAGGTTCCACTGTATACGGTAATAATAGTACAGTATTATTGAATAAAAGTTTTGATATTTTCAAGATACTTATAAAGTTTGAAGGTAAAGATACTATTATGCATAAAATTCTATTTATATTCGCCAGTGTATATATACTTTAACTATTTTTTAATATAAACTTAAAAAACACTTTTGAATGGAAATTAACTCACATTATGGCGTGACGGCCGTTTCGCTCTGTTGTCTAGAGCATCGTCAGACGACCCACAGTACACTGGTGTGTACCCGTTTCGCTCTGTTGTCTAGAGCATCGTCAGACGACCCACAGTACACTGGAGTGTGTACCCGTTTCGCTCTGTTGTCTAGAGCATCGTCAGACGACCCACAGTACACTGGAGTGTGTACCCGTTTCGCTCTGTTGTCTAGAGCATCGTCAGACGACCCACAGTACACTGGAGTGTGTACCCGTTTCGCTCTGTTGTCTAGACTCTAGAACATCGTCAGACGACCCACAGTACACTGGAGTGTGTACTGTGGGTCGTCTGACGATGCACTAGACAACAGAGCGAAACGGCCGTCACGCCATAACGTGAGTTAATTTCCATTCAAAAGTGTTTTTTAAGTTTATATTACATATTAGTGGAAACAAGATGGATCTTCAACATCACTATTTTTTATGTAGAATGTGTAAATTTAGAATATTTAAATGGTTTTTTACTGGATAGCTATTATTAGGTGTCTCTGCAATTCCACACAGGCCCGTTTATAACTAGTCAACAGATGAAATGCTAATTATTTTTTGGAATTTCACTTCATGAATGACCCAATTCTGCTCGTACTAATCAGAAATCTGAATGCCAGTGTCTAAATATTCTTCCTGGTTACAAATGTAATAAGATATAGTAAAATTAGGCAGCACAAGTGAATACGACTGCCGTAATCTTATAAAACTAATAGATTAGCAAACAAACAGGGGATGCGCAGATTGATTCAGGGTGCTTGCACAGTGGAGCATCCAATACTTCATGATAATCACCATCTCAAAATCTAACATGCTGTGAAATCACACCATTCCATTTTTTTTGATTTTACGGTGATTAGGCTATTATTGAGTATTTGATGGTAAATCACTGTACTACTGCGCAATGAATACGTGCTTTTTGTAATGCGAACACTTGAAAAAGGCAGCGCTTATTGGAACCAGGTGAGATCATGAATACTGAATATGCTTCGATTTAACATGGGGCCCCAAATCGAATTGGCAAATAAGCATCGAAGATGCAACGGTTGCATTCGTTACCAATTTGATTATCCTGTTAGCAATTCTTGTTGATGTCGATAGCAACACTGGAGCACAGATTACAGAAACAACTTTTATAATTGTCTGTGACTGGAGTTTTCTCAGAGTCTCATTCCATTGAAGCTATGCGCGTACTACCATTACATATTAAATAAAACTACTCAAGTTATAACTGAACTGGCGAAGTTGGTTGGAGCCACAGAACTATAACCTTCTTTATAGAAGCGAAGGTAATAGTTCTATGGTTGGAGCGCTTGTCTATGAATAAGATAAGGCTCTGGCTGGCTTCGTTTCCTGCAGCCTTGGGTTCGAATCTCATTCAGCCATGGATGTTTCTCATCATTCACCTCATTACCCACGCACAAGCCTCCAGACAGAATCATGTGGGCATCATCCGCAATAAATAAAGAACATAATTTCGTTCTCATAGCTAAACGAGTAGTGTGTTTCCTCAATACTGTACGGTTTACGATAATCTGAATTCATAAGATCAAACAGTAATGTTGAATTGATATCAATGCAACGGTTATATCATATAAGTTCTCCAGCAGAAAAAATAGAAACTGCCATTCTGAAAAAGAAACTTTGAATCGCACTCTCATGAATAAGAAACTTTGGAAGAGTTTGAGGATTACCGTACTCACATGTTGAGAGCTCGCATGTGGGTGTTGATATTCAAATTCATTTTTATCATATTTCACGGGTAGATAGTATTACAAATTCGAATAAAATAATGATTCATAAAACCATTAAAATGTCACATTTGCCGGTCCTCATGGTTGATTTTCGGCATTCTGAATCTGAAGTCTGAACGTCTGAAGATCTCCATCATGCATGATCTTGCAAGAAAGAAGACTGAAAAACAAGTAGAAACCTGTGGCTGATAGATTACGTGAATCTACACCTACTCGTTCTGTCGATGAATTGCTGCCAACTGTCGAAGAACTGGCGCCCTATTCAAAAGACCTTCAAACCTGGTCGCAATTTGAAAAAAGAAAAACACGATTACAAAACCTTTTCAACAAATTCTCTTCAACACTTCTTATTACAAACTTCTAAATGCAATAATTATAGGGTTATAACTTATCTATTCAGCCCACATGTTACGAATTGATTTAGGAGACCATTAATAAAACATTTTGTACAGGGTTAACAAACATTAGGTCTTTCAATTTGGTTGTATAGTCCAATACATTTAAGATTATGAAAGAAGTTTTTTAATAAGTTTATATTGTACCTTGTGAACTAAACTGAGAAGACTAGCTAGACATTCCAATGATTAAGAAATCGTCATTTATATTGGTACAATTAAAAGAAATACTGCCGCACACCATTTAAAAATTTCAATTTCGCCACAGACATACAACTATAACATGATGTGATATCTTTTCATCTTCATATTACTTAACATGAAATAAGTTAAGATAATAATTCACATTTCATTGGGACAATTATTGTTAGCAATTCACAATAAACCATTGGGAACATCTCACATTCGCTCATGTATCATAATGATTAGCCTACTATAAACAACGAATGTAATGTTTAGTTTCATATTGGATTCTTTAGCCTCCGGATACCAGTTAAAAATTAATAAAGGTAATATAAAATGTATTTTATCATTCAACGTTTTATATTACGACGAATCGCCGAATCGGCGGTGATAAAATAACGTCTGTAACCACCTGATGATGACCCCATGGAAGGGTTGAAACCGGTACGGACGTACGGTAGTGAACAAATAATTATTGGATACCAAAACGCAGATGTTTAAACCTTCCTGGATTTCTTTATTAATGTTTAATAAACCTTTATTAATGTTTAGTATTTTAAACTATGTTAGCCCTTTCAATGCAAATATTAAGTATTTAAATCTTGATTTATATTACACTACGATACAATTACAGAATTTATGATTGGAATTTGAGGGAAAAAACATTTATCTGCACTAATCAATTTATCTATATTTGAGAAAGTAAGGATAACAATTTGAGACAGTATATTATCTTACTATACAATTTACTTACTCATTACAATTTGATTCATTACTTAATGTCTCTATTGCATAGTTTGTTATCGATTACAAATAGAAAATTCATTTTATAATATCTTAGTTTAGGTATTCTTGAATTTTCACCAAGTAACATCCTAAAAATAAAGGACTTTGAAATTCTTATGAGCCTTTATGAAAAATATCGATTTTATACAACTTAATTCTACTGTATTTTGAAAAAAAATATATATATATTTTACAGAAATTTCCAACAAGAACTGTTAATAATAACTATTATACTAGAGTATTATTGTATTAAAGTGGGAATAACATATTTGATAATAAAAATACCAGAAAGTGGTCAAAACCATTCCTTATTATCATCATATCATTCCTGAAGATGTGTACATTAATCTATTGATGAAATTAATCTATTTAAAAAATAAACTTATATTTATGAGAGTTAAGTGAGAAAATTGCAGAACTCCGATTTGAATAATGATTGAGAATCATACATCTTATAAGAAATATTCAATCACGATTTGATATTGAGAACAATTTTGATTTTTCCAATATTCTCCAATATTTGTTAGACCTTCCAGCAAATAAGGAAGGAGTCACGATATTTATCCAGCTCGTGACTGGAAGTAATGAACTTTGACATAATGAATCAGTGGGAGCAGGCCACAAAGATTCATGAAGATGAATCTTCATCCACCATAAGCATGCTTGTACTGTCGTAATTTGCATTAAACAGTGAAAATAATTACGCATAACATTACTGTAAGATATTTGGCAAGAATGAGGTCATGATGATCAGGCACTGTACGGTATCTTTAATTGATATTTGCAAATTTTATCAATAAATGATCATTAACCGTTGACGATCATATTATTGTTCCTAAATTGGTTATATGATCTTATGATTATTGGTTTGTGTTTTCAAACCTGTTCGAATAAGTCTATATTGACGGTGATGAGTAATATAACCATGTTTTCCTGTTGCTGATTTCGTTATGGCCTATCTCTTGACATTGAAATTATTTCAAGTGCTATAAAATGTCTACAAAATTAAAAAGAGAGACTATTTCCTCGACTTTCTCTGTCATTCTTTCTTGTACCCTTTTGTTATCTTGTCATCTTCTTCTCTTGTATTTCCTCATTCAATCCAATTTCACAATAGTATTATTTTTTACGTTGTTTTGCTACAAATTGGTTCTTTCTACTTGAACTTTTATTAGAATCTGAATATTAAACTTTGTACTAGTATTTGAAATTGAGATTTGTGAAAGAGTAGAACGGACCTTAAATTAAAAAAGATTTTTATTTGTATTTTTTGGAAAGAATTAGTTAATTAAATAATCCGCACTAATATTATAATTTATTAAATATTATAAAACTTCGCCACGTTCAAAATTAGACACTTAATCATATTTTTTTTCAGTAATGTTTTTTATTCTATTAAAAATATTATATCAATAGTTTAATCTGTGTAATACCTTTTATATTATAAATTGGAACTGAAAACTTTGGAAACTCAATTAAATTATGTATTTATAAAAAACGTTAAACAAAACAAGGTACTGGTAGTTTGTATTAATTATCTAGTTTACAGTATTCAATTATACTCTGCTTAATTCCTGATAGTTGAAAAGATAGCTATACCAATGAATCATTATACTAATGACTCATTATTATTTTGTTCTTTCAAATGAAATGAATTATTTCAGCAATGCTAATTTATAGAATTTTGTTAATTTGAAACTTGTAAATGTAATTAAGTCTTGGATTATTATAGAGCTAATTTTTGTTTATCAAATTTGGAAACCATTCAGTAGGACCATTGTAATTGCAATGATTTTTTATAATTTTATTTGTTTACAGTATCTACTGTATTGTATATTGTATGCAAACTCCAGAAGAGAGGACGAAAGGACATTGTTGGTTATGTATTTAATCTGCTGTACACTCCAACTCTAGCCACAAGAAAAAATTCAAAAAGTTTATGCTAGAGTCCAGAAACTAAGAAGAATTATTTTCTCAGCTGAGCTACGATCAGTTTTTTAAATATTGATTTCTTGAGGACTTGTCAAAACTTGCTGTACAGTGTACTGAAGTTTTCATATAACTTGGCAGCAGTTGGGTTCAGATGTAGCAAGTCCTCCCATCTTCTACACGCTGCCAAGTTATACGAATACTACAATACATTGATGTACAATACATTTTGGAAATAAGCTATAAAACCAGCATAAATTAAAATTTTGTGTACAATCTCAACTAAGTTTCCTCCTTATTTATCACTTAATTTCCTCAGTCTTGCCGGGAATCCAGTTTGGAGTTTTTCTTTTTTGGTAAATAACTTAATGTAACAGTCACGAAATTGGGAAGGGTGAGTGAAATACCATACAGGTCATCTGTTTGAAAAGAGAGGTTCAAAAATATACTGTTTTTTGCACTGATAATGTGAATTTTTAATGTTTTTTTAAAAGTAAACGACATTTTAGCAACTTTGCAGCTCTACCCACCAGCAGAGTATTGTGTTTAGTTGTTTAAATTAATATGTTACAGGAAAAGCTCAATAAACTAAGCTTGCATGACACTGGGTAATTAGCAGCTGCAATATTGATACAAAGCCAATCTGTTGCTTTGGCTTAAAATACATCGGCGTATCATCTATATTATCACCATAGTGACGTCACATGTTAGCTGTTCTATGAGCTTCCTGAATTTTGAAACATTGAAATTTTAACATTAATTTTGAAAAGTCTGAAACGAAAATAAAAAATCGGGCTTCGAGGTGCACTGAATCGAGTTTAGAGGAAGCTACTTGCCAAATTTAGTGTTCCAAATCGTTGCCGTTTATGTCAAATCCGTAAGACAAAAACTCTCTCTCTCTCTCACACACACACACACACAAACACATCCCTACTCTTTCTTATATAGATAATCAAGTGTGGTTGAATACCATTAATTTTATGCATTAAACATGCTTTAATCAAATAACATTCATTCAGGATAGACAAATATTTATAAAAACAATATAAAATATAAGTAAATATCCTTAAAATCAGCCAAAATCAACAAACTTGCTGATTTATCTCAAGTGGATCTACCGTAACTATTGTTTTGAAGAGTAATAGAATAGCGTGATCATATGAATAAACCCATTAATCAAATCTGAAATGGAGGATTAGCTTTATGACTGAGCATAAACAATAAATTGAGATAAAGTTTGATTTTGCAAATTCTCTAAGCCCAAATGGGTCTTTGCTACATTCTATTTACCTGTTCCACTTTGTTAAATTCATTATGATCATTCATCGAGTACAGAGAGCGAACCATGCATAAAACACCAATTAGTACATTCAATGTTAAGCCTTGAATAAAAATCTGCGAATTTGATCAGCAGTACAGTAGTTTTCTGTTTTTTTTTTCATATTTAGATATGTGAATCTGCTGTGCGATAAACATTGTTTTTTTGTAGATTAGTCCAGTTAAGGAGTATAAGACAAGTCAGATTAACAATTATGTAATCTTATACACTAGTTAACATAATAATTACTATAAAAATTAGTTAAGGAGAAGCTTAATTTTGATGTGAAAGGAACTTATGTACACTATAAAAAGCTTTATCAATTAAACATATTTTTCAATTGTTTTTTAAATATTTCTGTATTATAAGACTCTTCAAAAAACGTCGGTACCTTGTTGTAGAGTTTCCTACCAATATAACTAGGTTTTTGAACATAAATTATTTCTTGAATTACTATCCTTTTAAATGCTTTAATGACTTATTGATTGCTACAGAGCTTGTAGGCAGTGATAAAGATGTTGCTAGCCTACTGTATGGACAAACTTACTACCAGAAAATTTCAATTTCTCTCTTTCTTTTTTTATTTCATGATCATCTAAAATGAGAATCCTTTTCATTGTTGATATAAGCAACTCCTGCCAAACATGTACTGCATTATTGTTCTTCAGATTCTCTTAGAACCTCATCATATTCCCTTGTACAAAATAAAAATGTTGTGTATTGATAATCATTGTGATTGTATAACATTGTACTCACATTGAGAAAGCTGATTTTCAATATACTCTTCAATGGTGCTATTCAGAATTGAATTTTGCTACAGTATCATCTATTTATCAAGTATTCTACAACCTCATGAAAATAATAATAATAATAAATTCTTTTATTGCCAAAAACAATGCTTACAAAAAATGATCAATGACACTTAATTCAAGAGTACTAATGCTAATTAACATATCACTAATGCTAATCAAGTACCAATTTATGCCAATTAAACAATATAGAATCACTAATAACATATTAGATGCATGCTGTTGACAATAAATACTCTCATGCAAGGGAAAACATCCCTGTAGGCATGGAGGAGTTGCTGCAGACCCAAACAAATGAAAGACGAAAAAAACACATCTAGTGACATTACAATAAAATATTTACATGAAAATAAATTGAATTTATTAATTTCGAATTCCTTTAGGTGCTATTAGTTTATACTGAAGACTTCCGCAATGGCGGATATTGACAACAGTATTCAACAGCTGATGGAAATCGATGAATGCTACTGTACAAAAATATCAGTCACCACCGGGAATCGAACCACGGACCTCCCAATTGCCGGTCGGGCGCCTTAACCACTAGACCATGGAGACCTTTCTGCACAGCAGCACTCATTTTTACTTGGCCATATCGGCTCGTATCTCACAAGAAAGTTCGAAGTTACTGACAATTGAACAAACTGTACAGTATATGAAATAATGAAATTTATTCCTTCAAAACAGAACAAAATATTTTTCAAATAATATACAGGAACTAGAGTTGACCACATTATCCAGTATTCGTGGTCAACTTGAAACTTAAAAAAATAATTACAAAATAAAAGTACAAATTAAATTTGAGTCCAGCACTTATAGAAAACACTCGCACTCTATGACGCCTGCTGAAGTAAAATTAAATAATTATACAGCATTACAAACAACAACACTTTGCTCCAGACAGCTGAGACAGTAATGCAGTAGAAAATAAGATAAATAATGGCAAGAGAAATACGTATTGTACAAAAGGCAAATCTAAATACATTGGTTTATAAAACCCTGAATTACAGAAAAAAAAAAACATTCAACTCAAAAAAATATATTTATCCTCTCACATAACCCTGTGAAAAATTTAGTCAACATACATTATGTTAGTGAGGCATCAAGAAAACTCAAGTCTTCAGAAGACACTAGCCAACTTCTCAAACGATTCAAGAAGCATCTTGCATTTTCACTCGATTTTATTTCCCATGGTAGTTGATTGAAATACTTAGGAGCAACATATTGGTAAGACTGTTTAAAAATTGATTTATTGACTTTTGGCAACCTAAATGTTCTATGTGATATACCTCTTGTTTGATAAAATAAGTTCACTGTACCAGTGTTGCCAGATCTGACATAAAATAACTTTAAAACTTTATAAACGAAAATATGATGCAAAGGTAATGCTCTTATATAGCAAAACAAAGGATAGGAACTTTCTCTTCTCGGGCTATTGCAGATTATTCGAATAATATGATTTTGTGAAACTCTCAATTTTTCAAGGTAACTCTTGCAAGTGCCCCCCCAGCAATGAATCCCATATTGTAGCCTGGAATCGACTAGCGCAAAATATAGTACTCTTAAGAGATTGAAATCACAGAAATTTCTCAAGAAATAAAAGTTTCTCACTGAGGATTTAATGCTTTTATGTAAGTTTAGAATATGATGGTTCCAATTCAAATTTTGGTCAAAATGAACACCCAAGTACTTAAAAGTATTGGCTTTTTCTATGGCCTCGCATGAGCAATTTATTTTGCTACACTGTGATTCATGATAAGTTAAAGCTGATGCGAATTCAAAGCTGTTTGTTATACTGAAATTTACATATTTTGTTTTACTTACATTTATCTTCATTTCATTAACACAACACCATTCTCTCAACTTTTCCAGATCTTCTGTAATATTCGACCATATATCATTTATATTCTTCTCAGAATAGAAAAAAGCTACATCATCTGCAAAAGCACTTGCATGACCATGCAAAGGTAACTCAAGCAGATCGTTGATAAAAATCAGAAACAAAGTGGCCGATAAAACAGACCCTTGAGGCACACCTGTCCTTACAATTAGTGGTGAACTGAAATGTTCTTTTACTCTGACTTTTTGAACCCTATTGCTAAGAAAACTTTTAAACCAATCGTTAGCCGTTCCTCTAATGCCCACTGCCTCTAGTTTCGCTAATAATATCCTATGATCGACTAGGTCGAAAGCGGTTTTGAAATCTATAAAAAGACCAGTTGTTTTGTGATTTGCATTGAAGCTGTTATAAATTTTATCAGTTACTGCAATTAGAGCGTCCTCTGTTCCAATTCCCTTTCTAAAACCAAACTGAAAACGACTGAAAAAATCTATGTTGTCCAAATAATTAACCAGTCTGCTTCTCATCAGCTTTTCAAATATCTTGGAAAACACAGATAACAAACTAATTGGTCTTATATTGTCAAGCTTTAATGAAGATCGTTTTTTGAATATTGGAATTACTGTACTTAGTTTAAGTTTTTCTGGAAAAATGCCATTCTTGAAGCTAAGGTTAATTATGTGAACCAGTACTGGAGTGATTGATACAGCTATATTTTTAATAAGAGTAACGGATATTTTGTCATGCCCTGTTGATTTTTTATTTTTTAAACATTTAATTATTGACAAGACCTCATTGACAGTTGTAGGAAAGATAAAGATAGACTGATAACAATTTCGACACTGCAAGTTTGGAAGACACAGTGGTGTAGAAGGTGCGGGTTGATTCAGGCCGCTCTGCCCTTGAATTGAGATAAGATGACTATTGATTACTTCAGCTATCTGTTTTGGGTCGTCTAAAACTGTTCCATCGTTGAGTTCAATCTTATCAACCGTTTTCTTATCTGAGGATCCTATTACATTATTAATAACTTTCCAGCACTGTGAAGAGTCACCATTACAACTTGCAATTTTGTTAGCAAAAAAATTATTTTTTGCTGTATCAATATCATTTTTCAGAGTTTCACAAAACATATTAAAATGAGATTTAAAATACTGATCATACGGACGCTTCTTAAAAGTTGAATATAGTTTCTTTCGTTTTTCAATTCTGGCTAATAAATTTGTATTCAACCATGGGCTAAAAGATCTAGCTTTACTCAATTTATTATGTTTGACAATCAATTTGCATTCATTCAAGACCTCTGTTAGAATTTCATAGAATCTCTCATAGCAACAGTTTGCATCATCATATTCAAAACAAGAACTCCAATCCACTTTATTAATCTTTTCAGCAGCCAACCTGAGGTCGAAAGAAGGAAACTCAGGTTTTTGATTAATTGTATTTGTTTTCAGTTTTTTAAACTTGGAACTACAGATAATTTTTAAACCTAACATACAGTGATCAGTAATATTTATATCAAAAATTGCACTTTTGAAAGAATTTATGTTTGCATATCGAACGAAAAAATGGTCAATTGTTGATTTTGAGCTTACTGTAATTCTTGTTGGGTCATTTATTAGGGAACTAAAGCCATAGTTGCTCATCATACTTATGTAATTTTGCACATTCTGACAGCTGTTTGCTAAATCTAAATTTATATTTATATCGCCCACGTAAATGATATTATGATTTACGTTTTGTAACTTATTTGAAATTTCATTTATGAAATCAAATTCCGAAAAGCTGTGCAACCTATACAAACAAATCAACTTGAAATGAACATGATCAATAGCAATATTTAGTAACAGGGAATCAGCGGTTTGCATATCAAAACTAATCTGAGATACATTAATATTCTCATCTACATAACACATAACACCTCCGGCTCTATAACTGTTATTACAATTGGCAAAAATGTTATAACCTGGTAGTTTATATAAATTAATTTCATCATTATTAATCCAAATCTCACTCAGAACAATAAAATGAATCTTGTTTTTAATTTGGCTCAATTCAGCAACTAAATTATTAAAATTTTTTCTTACACTTCTTATATTTGCATATATCAAGGAAAGAGAGTTATTATCTAATTCATTATCATAAAACAAAAGGTTAAATTATCGCAATAAGTTGATCTACTCATTTTGCATGATAAAATTATTCATTTCAAAAACAATAATGCAGAATATATGACTCACCCAAATCTCTGGAATGTCATTTTTGAGGAAGAAAACAAAATTACATAAAAAACATATATAAATCAGTTCACTTGAGGTTATCAATGTCACCAAATGTATTCACTCTCAATACCTTTTCTCCCTCAGCCTTCCTTACAAAAAATTTTCCATCTCGGCACCAAACAAAAGCATATCCAGCATCCTGACATTTTTTCTTGAGTTTGGAAAGGAAATGCTTGTTCTCTTGAGTTAAATGTTCATTCACATAAACTCTGCTTGGAAGAAAGACTTTATTAATTTTATCGGCCGTTAGGTGAGTTTTGCCTCTTGAATCTCGAAATTTAGTGAGAATGTCTCCTTTGATGTCTCGGTTATAGAACTGCACAACTATCGCAGGCGGACGCTCCTTGTTGTATGACGGGACTCTATGTGCTGCTGCGATTTGAGATAACTGAATCTCGCATCCCAGGGCTGCCCCAACATCCTTCACTATATGTTTGACATCTTCTTGTGGTGTTACCGGAATACCGCTTATTTCTAAGTTGTTCCTTCTGCTGTACTGCTCAACGTTTCTCATTCTTTCTCGCAGATCCTCTACCATCTCGTTTAAAAATTTATTTTTTGATCGCAATTCAGCGTTTTCTTTTTTGATGATAGCAAGTTCTTCTTTTACCTCGTTCATCAGGGTGGTCGATTCATCCACTTTGTCTGACAAGAATTGCGTCGAGTTAGTAATCTCAGTTAATTCCGATTTTAAGTTCTTCAGTTCACTAAAAATTTCTTTTTTGAAATCCTCAAGCACACGCACAAGAAAATCCTTTGTGAGTGTGGTAGTTCCTGATGTGGATTTATTACTTGTAGATGTTTGACGACAGTCCACGCATTTCCAGTTTTTGAATGATCGAGTTGAAGCACCATCACTATCACATTTTATACAAGTAGTATGAAAAGCAGCTCCACACATCGCCGTACATTTAAATTCGTTGCCATCCTTGATAGCTGCATTGCAGACGCCACAGATTGCCATTTTAGAAATTTAAAATAATAATTTTCAACTAGTCGAAGCACGGAAAGACTCAAGTACAACCGAGTTTACTGTTTAGCGTTGCAGGCACAGAGCGATAAACGAGACGTCTTATCTACTCAACGGTCTGAGCCGGACTGATATTAAGGCGCCCGACCGGCAATTGGGAGGTCCGTGGTTCGATTCCCGGTGGTGACTGATATTTTTGTACAGTAGCATTCATCGATTTCCATCAGCTGTTGAATACTGTTGTCAATATCCGCCATTGCGGACGTATTCAGTATAAACTAATAGCACCTAAAGGAATTCGAAATTAATAAATTCTGTTTAAGTAAATTTGTCAGTTTGTTCAATTGTCAGTAACTTCGAACTTTCTTGTGAAAAATAAATTCTAACATTAAAACTATAACTGTATATTTTATTGGGTTCTATTTTTACTCTAGAGTTGGTTTTATAGAAACAAACACCAATAAGAAATACAGAGTTGGCTAAGTTTCAGAAAAGTTTTGGTTTTGTTGAAACAAACGCTATTAAAATATACGGTGCAGTGAGTGTCAGTCTTATGTTAGATTGTTCAGTATTTCAACATGGAAAACATAATATGCCTACTCTTTAAAATCAAATGAAAAATAATACTTATTCTTTTAGTTTGCTGAAAGTTTTGGTTTGTTGAAACAAAAACTATTGAAAAATACAGTCAATGTTAGTTTTAATGCTAGACTGTCCATCAAATGAATCATCATGGAAAACATCATACTTTTGAAATCGTTAGTGTAATGAACAAAAGTGTTGTAGCCTACTGTGTCAAGAAGTGGATTGAAGGTTATGTTATTTGGAAATTCTGATATTTTAGTCTGTTCAAAATTAGTATTTACTTGTATTAAATCAATATATGGCACCTCCTGAAAAGCTACTGGTTTAGGAGGATCTTTGTTGTAATGATACTGTGAATAAATTGATTGATTGATTGAACAAAGAGAAAATATTATTTAATATTTTACAGTATGGAAGATTTTGTAAGATGAATGATTAATAAACAATTGGGTTTATCAAAGAATCACAGGAATATTCTGAATAAAAATAGTAAAGAAGATGGGTGGTGAGAAGTTTCCTTCATTCCAACAGAAAATTGTGCTCCATCGTGAACTCGCGGTGCCATTTCGTGAGGTCTTGTAAATGTTGACCTTTGATCTTCAACTCGTCTGAGCTTTGTAAGCTGTAATCTGGTCTGAATTCACCTTCATGAGCTTCGATCAGGAATTCGGAGCTGAATAATGCTACGTTTAAATTGGAGATAGCATGCGCCTCTTTTCGTGACTGGCCATCAGGATGCTAGAGCAATTATTACAAGTCCATGTTGTATTTGAATGGAGAAAAAAAGTGTTGAGATTTCAGTTAACCGATCTCCTACTATGCATTCTCAACGGTAGACGAGTTTTTAAGGCTACTATTCACAGTACGCCATGAACTTCATTATTGACATACAATAAATGATAGGATATTACTAAAGATTACTTAGCCTAAAAAGTGCAATAAAATAATGTAGCGTATATAATTATACATTAGATAATATCTAATAAATTATAACACAATACTAGCTATTCTCAAATCATCGAATACTCAAAAATCTCGAATATTCTGATATCCTTACATTAAATTGAAGTTGAAAGGACAAGCATGGGAACTTCGTTGTGCCCTCATCTTGATTAAAAAATACTGGAATCAATTTACGATTGAGAAATATTATGGTTGAAAGAAAAACATCAAATATTGACAAGGAGATTGATCTAATAGCTTCAATTTTTAAGTTGAATTGAAATAATCAATTCCTGTAGCTATAGTAGATCTAATATTTATTTTTTGATATTGTAGTTCCATATTATTTATTAATTTGATATTCAAACATAAATAATTATTGGAAATTACCTTTACTAGCAAATTCAACACTTACATATTTGTGACGGCCATTTCGCATTGTTAGAATGCTTCCTCAGACACGGCTGGAGGCCTAAATGATTCAGGGTTGAAAACTCTGTTTTCTGGCCTGAAGTACTACTGAATCAGAGTTTCGAAACCTGATTCAATAGTCCTCCAGCTGTCTGAGGAAGCATTCTAACAATGCGAAATGGCCATCACAGGAATATGTAAGTGTTGAATTTACTAGCAGAGCTCACTTTAAATAATTATTTATGGTTGAATATTTATTTTTGCATATATTTCACTGCTTTGTTACATCATTATTCAGTATCAGTATCATACTTACATTATATTAGAAAAAAGGTAATGTAAAACATACTGAAATCAGAAAATTTTCAGTACATCCGTCTTTAGAATATGGTACCTTTCAGGAGGACAAATATTGGATGGAAGTATATTTAAGTTCCTTGATATCTTGTCCCATGACGAACTGCGTTCTAAATATTAACATTTTAAGTGAATTCAACGACTTGCAGTCAAATTTGCATCAAATTTGACTGCTAGTCGTTGAATTCACTTAAAAGGTTAATATATTTTAAGTATTAGTATGAATAATCAACTGGCACGTACTGCAGTTTTCATATAACTTGGCAGCAGTTGGGTTCAGATTTAGCAAGTCTTCCCATCTTCTACACGCTGCCAAGTTATATGAATACTACAGTAGATAAGTATTTTAATTGTTTAAAAAGAGAAAATTTTCAACTTCATAACATTAAACAGAACACCAAGAAAATTAAAAAATTAAACCAAAGGATATCAGACAGTTATTACAAAGTTGAAGTTTGAACAGTATTGTTTCCATTTAGGTGCATTTTCACACACAATTCAAAATGTTTTGTGAGAATACTTTTTTATACTAAATTACTAACAACATAATAGTTTTGTTTTCATGTATGGAATGGTTCTACATCAAAATAATGAATTTTGTGCCGAACATCATACCCTCATAATATTAATATTGTCTTAACTTATCCAAGTGAAGGCGCAGAGTTTATTTTCTACCTTTTTCTGTAAACTAAGCCCTTATCATTTTAAACAAGTAAAAACTCACTCTTGCATGACTTGACCAAAGAGGTCCTATCATTCAGCTGACCACCATGTTTGGCTCAACGGTTTTCCACCTGCTCTATGTTTAGCTACTGTCATATGATTGTGAAATACGCTTCACCATTTCACCTATTAATTCATTATTAATCAATTTTATATTAGCAATCAAATTACTTTGAAATGCTAACATTTTACATATATTATTAAGGGGTTCATATTTTAAACCATAATTTTTACCTTGGGCCTAAAAAACTGCTTCGATGAAATTCATTCTATATAATTGTTACTTCTTGATATAGAAAAATTCATTTCAATTCATTCTATTATTTCATTACAGTTTTAAGTTACGGTATTAAATTTTTCCAAGTGATATATTCTTGTAATTTTATATAATAAAAAAATTTATTTAATATTGGTATTTAAGCATTTCGTGATTTCAGTCTTTATGATAATGTCCTTGTATTGAATAAATTATAAACTTTTACACTTTATTCAAAGTCCTAATTCTGGTGTTAGAATATTTGAAAATAGTTAATACTGTATTGAAAAGTATAAAACAGAAAGCCAAAATATGAAAAAAAAATTTCATCAATCTGGAACCACTATAACAAGAAGAAACAAGAAAAAAAGTAAAATCTTTCAAATTAAGAATTTGGGACTGAAGAGGTTATAAATGCATTCGTGTTGAGCTAATCTTGTTAGTTCTGATTTAAAAAATTATTGACTGCAAGTTATATGTTTAGATGAGAACACATCCATATTCTTGTAAAATCAAGAAAGACAGCAAAATTTCTCATTTTTATTAGAAAATAGGGCAAGGTAATAACTGGCTCGATCAAGCACTAGCGGTATCTCAAAAGAACTAAAAACATGATACTCCATTACATTGTTGTGCTTTATATTGTAGAAGAAAGCGTCTACTTCCTGCTCATATTATGTTTGAGTGATTACAAAAGACCTGAAGACTGAAGACATAACAAGAAGACTTTGGCCCAGTTGTTGACTGTTGTGTTTGACTTCTCAACATCGACTAGATTTGTCGAGTGCCTTATATACAGTAGGTAAGTATGGTAGGTACCAAGCTTTCTCATCAGATCAATGACTATTTTACCTCTTTTTATTATTTATTTCTTACATCACACAATAATGCTTGTTGTCTCCGTCCTTCATTAAACCATTCGCTAGCTATTGATTCAATAGCGGCTCTATGGCTTGTTTCATACATACCCGGCAGTTAGATAACCAGTGTCGTTTACCCGGCATAATTTTTTTTATTGCGGATGATGCCCA
This sequence comes from Conomelus anceps, assembly GCA_948455865.1. NCBI lineage: Eukaryota > Metazoa > Arthropoda > Insecta > Hemiptera > Delphacidae > Conomelus > Conomelus anceps. Next base: position 44,661,787 of record OX418223.1, on the reverse strand, counting down.
CATGAGTTTGGAGACTTGTGAGTGGGTGATGAGGTGAATGGGTGAATGATGAGGAACATCCATGGCTGAATGAGATTCGAACCCAAATCTGCAGGGAACGAAGCCAGCGTTATCTTATCACAGACAAGCGCTCCAACTTACTGAGCTCCAATCATTGTATCATATGATTTCAAAACTTAGTGTGAAGCGCTCCATATCATACAATGTCCCTACAGCTGGGTAAACAACGCCGATTACCCAACCACCAGGTTTGTGTGAAACAGACCTTAAGGCTGCTTTTCAATCAATATTTACTGAATGACTTACTGAACAACTGAGGCACAAATGACTCAATTTATTTATTTATTTATTGTGACAAATTTACAACGAATGTAAAGGTGCAACAGACTCAAGTCCAAAACTGCTCCCTTCACAAATTTTGAATATGTTACATTGTCCAAAACATTGAGCTAGAATTAGAGAAGTATGAAATATTTGCAGACGCTTTCCAAATAAAAAATTAGTAAGTTATATTGAGATTTGAATATTTCCAAATAAAAATATCACTGAATAAGTCTACTCAAACAATAATTAGGACTGAAATAAATTTTGTCAGTACCGATATTTTTTGATACATTGAAGAAAAATCAGTCTGCGTCAATTACTTGTGGGAGCATCATTAAAAACAGCTGGTACCTTTTTTATATTTTACCTCAAAAAATCTGTGACTCAGTTCACGGTCAGGTACCAGCAGTGTTTGATGGTGCTCTTGAAACTTGAAACTTTCACTTAACACAGTCAAACAATTGTCACACGTGCAATGTGACTGTTTATTTCTATTTCAAATTAATTCAATTTATGTTTGGGAAGAAAATCGAATCATACTAGAAAAATATTACGGTATAGCCTATTATTGGAAAGAGCAGCGCACATACACAACTGTGTGTAAAAATCAATTCAATAATATTATTGAATTAAGTAAATTCAATTCCAAAAATATTATTAATAATTTACCCACTGTCATCAGAATAAAATGATAGAATATAGTATTGCAGCTTGCACAATTTATTGTGCATTCATGAGTGTTTAATAACGTTTTAAAAATTGAAGTAGGCCTACTGTAACTTTAATTATTGCTATTGTCTTTTGTTAATCAAGAACCCACTGCTAGCTCACAGGTATTATGTCTTTCCTTGCAGTATCTTTAAATGAGATTTGTAATATTTTTGAAAGGATATATTACTATATTAAATGTTACTGTACACGAGGTAACACTACATACAGTGGCGTACCGATAATGGAGCGAGTGGAGCAGGCGCTCCAGGGCGCAAGGCTCTGAGGGGCGCACCGTTCTTGAGAGAAAATTACCTTTTACTTACAAAAAATGTATTACTATAATGAAGGCCAAAAGGGTGAAATGCAACACAATTTTAAAAAACCGTATGTAAACATCGCTGCGCATGACGAAAAGGAAAATTCATGTCAAATTTAAAATAAATCGGTTCATGCGTTCAGCCGTAAATGCGTTACAACCAGACAGAATGCAAAACGGTCGAGTCAAAAGTAGCAAATAGTCGAAAGTAGCAAAGCCAAAACAATTTAAATTGGGTGGCAAAAGGTATAACAAATTCAAGTAATTGAATGAATACTTTGAATTTATTCTGAAAAAATAATTCCACAAGAAATTCAATGGTTTTTATATTAAGAACAGGACTGAAATACTTCACTTTTAAATCCTATTTCCAAAATATAAAAACAATTTCATAAGGATGACTTGCAAAATGCGAAAAAAATAACTGCAAATAAATTTGTAGAAAAGTGAAAAAATCCAAAACAAGCTGTTTGGAATCTGGCCTGGCGAAAAATCATTCCTTGGAGATTCGCATCTAACAAATACGGCATAGTTAGAGACGGAAAAAAAAGCCGCTGGTTCATTAAATGACCACTATATTAATATCAGCCCAATCGGGTGGTTGAGTGTAAGACTGATTTTTTTTGGGAGCGGGGGGGGGGGGGGGGGGGGGGGGGGGTTATCGTTAGACACTTCCGCTCCAGGGCGCGGTATATTACTATATTAAAGGTTAATGTACACCTGGCAGCACTAGATACATATATGTAGCTAACCTGACCTAACCTGATTTTATTGACACTACAAAATGTATTGATCATTTACTAGTGTTTTATAATGTTTTATTTCTGAGGTACACTTTGAGTGTTTGAGTATTAGTTATGTCAGAGGTATGTGGTATAACTGGTATAGATGAGTGAAGCTGACAAAAATCAACAGCCTAAAGTAGAGACGTTCCCATACAGCGATGGTCGTTGATTTGTATTCGGGGACACGCACAGCGTATGACCGATACTCAGACAATGTGACATCGGTGATCATTGTGTAGTTTGCTTTGTACTTGGAATACAAATACCGGTACGCTTTTGTACGCAGACAGTCACTAACTCACTATTACTCACCACTAAATAAAATACTCACAAGACAAGCAACTTCTCTCCATTGACGACAAATCCCCTTGCAACCCAACCATACAATACTAGACTACCTTTCTTCTTAGCTGCCTCTGTTAATAGAATGGATGAAATTTACACAAACTTTTGCTAGCAAATTTGAGACTTTATAATTAACTGTCGTCAATGAATATTTCTTATTACTTATATTATTGAGTACGGTAACTAAATATATATTTTGATGGTATTTTTCAAAACGTATAGGCCTATATATATATATACTGTATTTATTACTGTATTACTGCATTATGTATTATGTATTACTGTATTTATTATTGTCATGGAGGCCTATTTATATACTGTATTTATTAACAACAAAGTTGATGCTCAGAAATGTTGACATTTAGGAGTTTCTGAATATTATAAGATAGAGTTTTAGTTAACTTATCTGTGTACCAGAAATTGTAATCTGTGATGTTTTCCATGACAAAATACTTGATGAACAATCTAATACCACAACTGCCACTATATTTCTGTTTAAATACGGTAATGATTATACTCTCTTAAACTGGATGAATCCATTTCACTTTTGAGGAGAAGTGAAATGCATTCCCTCCGTTTAAGTGAGTATAATCATAATTATTCAAATAGAAATAAGCGTTAGTTGTGATATTAGAAAAACTTTAAGTTGAAAAATTCTGGAAGTATTTCAACGATTATTGTAGAAATAGCTATAATAGGCACATGAATAAAAAAAAGGATTGCTATACTTTTGGCTCAAATCAATCTACTCATCAGTAGATGCAAACGCCTACCTGAAGCAAATGCCAATGAGTTCAACAATATTACAAAAGAACATATGGAATTAGAAACAAAAATCCTGCAGTAGTTTGACTTAATTTGTATTTAATTCTTGGATTTCTTGTTCTATAACGATCTGCTTTGTTAACATTAACTTATTTTAAATTTAACAACTTGCAGTAAATTTTAATTGTGAATAAATAATATACCTACTCACTATTGACCAAACGTTTTCGAGTCATCTTCAAGGCGTCCTAGATCGGCGACGTTGGTTTTTTGGTTAGAATTGTGGGTTTTGTATAATGTGATCAAAAAGTTTGTGTGATTTAAAATTTAATGTTTTGTTCACACACAATAAATAAAACATTCTCAATGAACAATTAAATTTTAAATCACCCAAACTTTTTGATCACATTATACAAAAACCACAATTCTTCTAACAAAAAAAGCAACATCACCGATCTAGGATGCCTTGAAGATGAGTCTCCATGATTCGAAAACGTTTGGCCATGAGTGAGTAGGAATATTATTTATTCACAATTAAAATTGACTGCAAGTCGTTAAATTTACAATAATAAGTTAATTTGTATTTATGAACATTTTAACGTATTATTTATGATGAAAATTTAGATGTGTTATGTTAGAATTGTAAAATTGTTTTCTCTTGTTTTTTTCATTATGGTGAAACACACAAGGAACCCCCAAACAGGCCTCGATGCCCTAGAGTTTTCTTGAAATATTTGATAGGTTAGCCTATACGTTTTCAAGTAGGCTAAACAATTCAAGTAGAACTAAATTTAATTCAAATGCATAACTTTACTTTTTTACTTGGTGAATAATGTACCAAATTACAAAAACTGGTACCGTAGTAAGTTTATTTAATTTTTCGTGGTGTTGTAGGCCTATATAATAATTAGTGTTTAGTGTAATTGTACTGCATTTGTAATTGTTTTTAAATATTTGGTTTAAAAGAATCAGTTGATAGAGGACAATATACGTTCTAACGTTGCCTTTTTTATGTAAATGTATCACTTTAAGATTTCCATTATAACCTCATCTGTATTCAATTATCAATAAGACCATAGTTCTTCAAAGTCGATAATAATAACCATTTCAAAATCAAACACATTTTGTGGAATAATAGAAACATGGCATACAAGAAGAGCAAGGTGAATACCACCATTCCACAGCATGTGTTTTATTTTGGGATGGTGATCATTATCGAGTATAGTAGAATAGTAGATATTTTCACATCGACGACATGCAGAACTAATTGAAATAAATAAGAAATTCGAATTTATAGTTCTTACTTGAAGTAGGACAATATGTTTTGCCACTGGATGTGTTCAGATGCTGGCACTGAGGGTGTGCTTCCTGCCCGAAAACATGTTCTTCCTCAAGTAAGAAAGAAAAATTCGAATTCTTCATTTATTTCAATTAGTTTTGCATGTCGTCTAAGTGAAAATTTCAACTAAATCATCTATCATTTGATATGGAAGATCAAGATTTTCAAAAATACTATTAAAACAACTATGAGTAAACAGCTTGAAACTTAAAGATCTTTGCAAGTCCAAGAAAATTATGTTACTATTATCTTTTTAGTTTATTCAATACATATATTCCCATAAACTTAGAACTGCATTCTTATTCAAAATATGTAGGTTCTGCCCCTGTATAGTAGCTAAACTTAGAACTGCATTCCCATAAACTTAGAACTGCATTCTTATTCAAAATATGTAGGTTCTGCCCCTGTATAGTAGAAGCTAATTGATGCAGGCTATACTAATAAATGTGTATTATTTTCGTTGCTTCCTATATTCTCTGTTGCTACATGGTTGAAACTGATTGAAAATCTACAGAGCAGAGAATTCCGACGCTACATTATCTCATTATTATAATTGGTGCCGAAACATTCTGGTCAGCTCAAAATTACGAATTTCGGATCCACGTTTTGGGGCGGCTAGGACTTTTACCCATTGCGCATACGCTTTTGGGCATGAAATAATATGCCTTGTGACGTAACTGAAATAATTTCATGCGCTCGCTTGACCTTGAGCTTAACAATGAGAGTGAAGCAAAGAAGAAGAGGCTCTTGGATCTCTTTGTGCCACGGTTGGTTGGCAGGGTGCGGGGTGCGCGGGGGACTCCAGGTGTTAGTAACCTCTCTGCACGTTTGGCTTGCGCTAAGTCCAAGTACCCCCCCCCCCCCCTTATCAGCCACCTCTCATTTCTCTTCTTCCCCTCTTCTCTCTTTATCTTCTCCTTATTTTTTCATTTTCATCCTCTTTTCCTCATCTTTCTCCGTCTTCTTACTCTTTTTCTTATTCATCATTATCATTTCTTCTTCTGCATCCTCTCCAACTCCTCTCTTCACTCCTTCTGATACACCTCTTCCTCTTCTTCTTTCTCTTACTCCTTCTCCTGCTCCACCGGCTATTCTTCATTATCGTCCTTCTTTTCCTCTTCGCCCTCCTCATCCTCCTACTCCTCCTCCTCCTCTTCCTCTTTATCCTTTTCCTTTCCTCTTCACGTTGAGCGGACTGTCACACACTACTGGCTTTTTCTGTTTCGCAAGACCAGTCATAGACAGGATGGGCAAAATCAGAGGTTTGAGAGGTGCGGCAAAGATAACCAAGAAAAAGACAACTATACCTTTACTCCATCAAAAAATAAAGGCTAACGTCTTCTACAACTATGATCATCATAATCAAAGCCACTAACTTCTTTTTCCATTCCTTCCCCTCCTCTTTCTCTTACTATTTCTCACTCACTCCCTCCTCTTTTTCATTCTCACTCTCTCTCTCTCGCTTTGCACTCTCCTTCTCGGTTTCATAAACTTTCGATCATAATCGAATTCCACCGTGGAAATCCGAAAATGGCCGGGAATGAAACGGAATGATTTCCTCCAAGCCTTTTCCCCTTCCTATCCCTTCCTTCATCTTTGTCTACTTCTTTTTCTTCGTCTTCTTTTCTCCTTCTTCCTCCACCATTCTCTTTCCCACTTTACATTACCGCACAGCTCTTGGGAACCTGCTGCGGCCAACTCGGGAGGTTAAGGAACTGAAATTCCGCGTCCGCTCTCACTGAAGATGTTTATTATGATAGTAATGCTGTAGTAAGCTAGGTGTATCACATTCCCCTTTTTTCATCACATTTTTTCTCGTCGGCGGCACCAATTCGCTCAAGTTCTTTTCTTCTGAGCAGACAGATAACGACTCTAGTTTTGCCCGAAATAGGTATTGTCGATCATCACACCACATGGCTGCTATTGAACAGAACGATTTCAATCTGCACTGCACGGAGAGATAACAATTTAAAAAAAAGAAAATTATAAATAAGAAGTAAAATTTTTATTTAAATTTTATGACCACAAGGGCTTTGTTCTAATTTGGAGATTTCGGAAGATTGGGAATCAGCAATATTAAAGTCTGTTGGGAGGGGGGGGGGGGGAATTTTCAAAATTCTTAAATTTCATGTCAATTTTATTATAGCTGTTTAAATATAGGAATTTTAAAAATTTATAAACATATTATAGTTGTATACATTTTATTATAGTTGTTTCCACCCCCCCCCCACCAACCAACCATTTAAAGACATGTCAAAATGAACACTCACATGATTTATTTTGGGATGAAGCCCTCTTAGTTATGAGATCCGTGCGTGGGTAATGAGCTGAATGATAGTGATTGATGAGTTGGACCTACAGTTTTCGGTGAGAACCACCGGGAAGTGATTTTACAGCAGAGAACAGAGTCTTTTTGCTGGCCAATCCAATCGATTACCCTTACAAAGAGGGCCCACGAGTTCGTAGCTTATCTGGTTGAACAATTACTTATTACGGCTCACGGCTATCACTTCCCTCTTGTTGAATAATTTTCCCTCTAAAGTATGTTTTGGAGGGTTCAAAGTAGGCCTATATTATGAATGAAAGTTTTTTCTATATTCAACGGTTAAAAAAACTTTTGGGCTCTCTGGAGCATCCATTGCTGTAGTCTACAATATGAGATCAATTCAAACATAGAATTTATTCGTTATATTGTCGAATATACTTTAGATTATACAGGTAGACTTTATACTGTACATTATGCCTGTATTCCTGTGTATGAATATTGACATTCCATTAAGACAGGTGAAAATTAAGCTGAGCAAAATGTCTGAGCTTAAAAATCAAATATGTAATAATAAAAACGTTTTCCAAGTCCGTATCTGTAGATGGAGGAAATTATTATTGGAATATTTGACAAGATACTTAAAGTTCTTTGTATGTTAAAAAAAACACTAACTGTCTTTAGTGTGTGTAGTGAATTCATGAAACTAATTTTAAAAAAAACTTGTAGAATACTCAATTTGCAAGGAATAAACACCTTTCCATTAGTTTTTAACTATTTTTAATTTTATGGGTATAAATGTTAATTGATTTTTATAAAAATAGGTGCAATTTTTATATAGGAGGTTGGTTTAAAAAATTATGGGTTGTTTTCGGTGTTTAATAATTCATTTATTTATAATAATAATACATACTTAAAAATTACAAACAATAGAGGCTTTCAGCAAACGCCAAAACAAACCTCATTGAATACATTATATTGACTAAAAACAAACGAGGAAATCACAAAACAAAAATTTAAATGCTAAGCTAACAAAGAAATAAGTCAAAATACATACAATAAGAGAACGGCATGAAATAAAAGTATAAAGAAAAATAATCCCAAGTATTAATTAACTTTAAACAATGAAATAATAGAACAGCTAGAAACAAAGAAGAGGAAAGTAGAGGAAAGAAGAAAACATATAACTTATGGTCTGCATCAAAAATTCCAGAGCTTGAAAACATTTTCTACTAAAACTGCACTAACTATCTGAGAAATAATAATAACAAATAATCACAAATTATGGTCCATTTCTCCAAAGGTGATATGATGAATATTGTGATATTTATTCCAATGATCACAAAGCAATAAAAAATTTTATTCTGTGATACTGCACATGATATAACTAGATATTAAAAATAAAACAAATCCAGTTATTCCATAATTGATTTAAATCTACCAGTAATAAATTAATTCAAGCAATACATATTTCATGTCTTCCAATAATGTAACAGTGGCAGCTTTATCTAAACTGCAGTAACCATTCAAATCGAATGCAAACTATAGCCTTTCTAAAAACATGTGGCAGCTAATAACACACAACATACATGTCCCTATTGTTAGATTTATAGAGAGGTTGTAGTAATTTACTCAACTTGGAAAATGTTTGGTAATAAATTAAATATCTGCATGTAGAGTATGTTTTACCAATAATCGAAGGTGATATCTGTCAACAAACGTTATTTCCTGAGACTAGTTCTTACGATTTTGTTGCTCTATGTTGGTTGATAGTATTCCACAATAGTAGAATAATTTAAACTTGGAAAACTCAATCACCACCAGTATAGCTGCACGTGAAGCGGACGCCCAACCACATATCCTTAACCATTATTATTTCTACAATATTGTTGTAGTATTTAAAATAAGTAATAGGCTACCTGACCACTTTTACTCCTGTTATTTACAGTTCTCCACCTGTTCTGATTAAATTTTATCGCATTTAATGTAACTATCGTTTCTCATTAAACGTATTGCAACTACCGGGACCGTATTTCCCATTATTTAATCAACAAAGCCGCCACTTAATGGCTTAGTTGATCCAATTATTAATTCTACAATTCTAGACCAAATTGGAATTGTCGCCAATTGATTTTATGTTCAAGGTTGATTGGGTTATTTTTGATTAAACGATGGTGTAATTTGTGGGAGTAAAATTTTATATCAATCGTATTATAGTTGTTTTCACCCTTGCCATTTTAAACTGAGCGACGGCCTACCTGTCTCTGATTTTTGAGCCACTAGAATGAAAAAACTACTTTTGTCAATCCCAATTATCATAATTATAAAGTGCAACAGACTATCAGTCATAACTTTTTCTCAGGTTTTTGAGCCACTAAAATGGGAAAAAATACTTTTTCCAATCATCATAATGTGGAATATGAGCTCTTGAAGAAAACAGGTTGATCTTAGAGTAAATAAGTTGATATAGAAGTGAATAGGATTCCTTGAGATTTTTATTATTTTATTCATAACCTTTTTATATTTCATATGTTTTTTTAATTAATTGAATACGAAAATAAAACAAATAAATACAAATAAAAATACATTAATTGAAATATAAAAGTTAGGTTATTTATAATGTACAGTATTGCCATTTAAATTATAAAATTTTAATAATAAATATTATCATTTTTTTTTTAATTCATGAAAGAAATCAATTATTCAGCAATTAGCTTGATCAAATAATAATTGGGTTAAAACAAGATTATAATTTGTCTAAATTATCAAGCAACAATGCATGCAAAATTAGAATTCCTTCAAATGCCTCTTAACTCAAGGGGTTAAATTGTTCTGAATGTATTTGAAAATAGTGTATTCAAAAATAAATAGATATTTTAAATCTGAAAATTGAAAAAAATCAAAATGATGGTTCTTATATAAGAGATTGTAATGTCATAGTAACTTGAGTGCATTAGTTTGATTAAATATTCTTTCACACTCCCCCCTCATCCTTTCTAATTAAAACTTCTGTAATGATTATTTCGAGTATTTTGATTTGAAAAAATGTATTTTTTAAAGTTTTAAAAGAATACACAACCTCTCATCTCTCATAGTAATCTCTTAATAAATTGAAGTTAAGAATTCAATTCCTGGATTTCTTGTTCCATGACGAACTGCGTTGTTAATATTAACTTTTCATGTGAAATTTAACGACTTGCAGTCAAATGACTGCAAGTCGTTAAATTTCACATGAAAAGTTAATGTTAAGAATTCCATTTTCTGTTATATTTGTAAAAAAATAAATCATCACAAATCACGTTATAGTTGTAAACTAAATAGTTAGTGGTTTGGTAAATGTTTTCAAAAATCAGCTTGAGAAATAAATTCAGCCACAAAATTTTCAGCCCAGTAATCCAACAAGAGCACTACGTCACAATAATTCTAAATGTGGGGTATGTCTGAAAAAATAGTACCGTGAATGAAAATTTAAAAATACTATTCAGACTTACCACAAATATTAATTATAATAAAAAATAGAACTATTTCAATAACAGGGTACTTTGGGTCGTCTGACGATGCTCTTAACATCAGAGTGAAACGGCCGTTGCGACATAACGTGAGTCATAATTTCTACTTAAAAATGTTTTTATTATATATTAGTGGGAACAAGATGTATCTTCAACATCAGAATTATTTTGTACGTTTCTTTTGGATTCCTAGGCAGATAATTTTGTGTCTGGATTATGAAAAAATAATGTTGAAAAATCAAATTTTAAAATAGTTCTTTAATTAATATTAATTATGTATGAGTGCTATTCTGAAGAAAAAATCATGTTGTATGCCTACAAACATGCAGACATGGGAATCGGCAGCAACCAACGCTTTTAGGATGGCTAAAAATAGCATTCTTGTAGGCCTAGTAGTTATGCTAATCAAATTTGAAGATTATAACCAAGCAAGCGATAATAAATTGGAGAATTGGAGGAACGCAGAAGAAAGACTTTTAAAAATGAAAGAGGGCTGGAATTCCTGAGCAGGCTGTGGAAGGAAGAAGAGTGAAGGGAATCTGATGAGATGAGTGCAGAAGAAAATGCTGGATAGATGGAGAAACGTGGATAAAAAGCGACAGAGAGTGTTCGAGATAATAAACGGAAACCAGTTTTCCAAGATGTAAAAATGTTCTTCCACTTAAGGTAGATGGGACTGGAAAGGATCTGGTTTTTTCAAGGCGGGACGGGGACTTAGTTCCCACTTAGGACACAAGTCCCAAGTCCCGACCGACGTCTTCGGACTTGCGAAGCTCTGACTTTGACTTTCCTTCCTTTCGCTCTGGATGTTGCATTATGTACAAACACTGACATCTCGTATTTTTCCAGTTTTATAAGCCCTGAAAACAGGATGTCATTAGTCTCCACTTCGATTGAGTATTTTTCAAGACCAGCTTTCAATAAAACGCTTCCACTGTAAATTATTGGTGGAGGAGAATATTGAATTTTGGTTGTGGAACAGATGACAAGGCAGGTATTTGGGGAAAAACATAACAATAAGAAGGATGAGGAAGATTAGGAGGAGGAGGAGGAGGAGGAGGAGGAGGAGGAGGAGGAAGAGAAGGAGGAGGAGGAGGAGGAAGAGGAGGATGAGTAGGAGGAGGAGGAGGAGGAGGAGGAGGAGGAAGAGGAAGAAGAGGAGGAGGAGGAGGAGGAGGAGGAAGAGGAGGAGGAGGAGGAGTAGAAGGAGAAAAAGGAGAAGAAGGAGAAAAAGGAGAAGAAGAAGAAGAAGAAGAAGAAGAAGAAAAAGAAGAAAAATAGAAAGATATTGATGGGCAAGAGTATTAAATTTTGAAGGTAAAATCGACGACAGGCTGGGTATTAAAAAAAGGAAAAGAACAAGAAAAATGAAAATATAAAATTGAGAAGAAAGAAGAAGAGGTAAAGGTGAAATTCCACTCCTAATAAAATATTGATGGGGTAGAGCATTAAACTTTGGAAGTAGAATCGATGACAGGTCAGGTATTTTAAAAAAGGAAAACAAGAATAAGAAGGATGATGAGCAAAATGAAAAGAGAAAGAACATACTCAAAGCACAAAACACCCCCCCCCCCTCCCGAACACACAAAATAACTAATAGAGACATTAAATATCATCACATCACAAAACTACTTCACCCACAATAACAAGTATTACACCCAACCAGAAGGACTACCAATGGGATCTCCAAGCTCCAGCATCCTAGCAGAAATATTTTTACAGCACATAGAGAACACTAAAATACTAAAAAACACCAAACACAAAAACAAAATAATTTACTGGCACCGCTACGTTGATGACATTATTGTACTCTACAATGGAAACCAAAGACAGTGTGAACAACTCCTAACACAATTGAACAAAACCCATGAAAACTTAGAATTCACAGCAGAATATGAAATAGACTACACTTTGAACTTCTTAGACCTCACTATCAAAAAACTAAATAACATGCACAAATTCAAAATCTACAGGAAACCAACTCTCACTGACACATTCATTCACAACTCATCCAACCATCCGTTGATGACATTATTGTACTCTACAATGGAAACCAAAGACAGTGTGAACAACTCCTAACACAATTGAACAAAACCCATGAAAACTTAGAATTCACAGCAGAATATGAAATAGACTACACTTTGAACTTCTTAGACCTCACTATCAAAAAACTAAATAACATGCACAAATTCAAAATCTACAGGAAACCAACTCTCACTGACACATTCATTCACAACTCATCCAACCATCCACATCAACACAAACTTGCTGCTTTTAACTCCATGATCCATAGACTCTTAAATGTTTCACTATCACAAGCTGACCACCAAAAAGAAATCAATAAAATCAAATATTTAGCTCAACAAAACGGATACAACACCAATCTAGTAGACAAAATCCTGAATAAAATGAAAAATAAAAATCCAAAACCTGTAAACCAAAACAGATTTGTCACACTCACATATTTCAACAAAAATCACACAAAATAGCTTATACCTTTCTAAAATCCGGATTTTAACACAACATTCAGAATAACAAACAACCTGAAACACCAGCTCCAACAAAAAACATCTCACCTAACAAACAGCACAATTCACAAATCCAAAAAACCAGGAATATTTTTATAAGCTCAAATGCAACACATGCCCCAACTACTAGTGTACTACATAGGACAAACCGGCAGATCATTCAGCACAAGATGCAAAGAACACACCAAAGCCCTACATTCCATCTCTGACTCAACATTTGCAGATCACTTAATCAACACCGGAAATTCACACAATAACATCCAAACTGACTCAGAAATTCTACACACATTTAAATAAAGCCACAATCTAAATACACTGGAACAACATGAAATATTCAAACACCATAAACAAGATAGAACCAACTTACTCAATGACCAAACACAATTAAAATCAAACGCAATTTTCAACTATATAATGGCCGCTCATCCTAATCTCAACAAAACATGACCCCTGGCGGCAGGCTGACGAAGTTTCTTTTCAGAAGTGAAATGCATCCCTCCAATATCTCCGATATAAGTTAGTAAAGACAATATATTGAATTGAAATACAGTGTCAGTTTTGATATTAGAATTAGATTGTTCATTAAGTATTTCGTCATGGAAAACATCACAGAAGAAATGAATGTTTGAAACCTGTTCCTTCCATTTCGATATACTATGTGATGCACTGAATTAATATAGAATATTTGACTGAACGAAGAGAGGCCTCTGTTACAAGTATTTGCATTTGTATTTGTCTGTCTGTTCTTAACCTAACCTAACCTAACCTGACCAAATTCGATGCAATTTTGTAAGGATCTTTCTTTAAGGAATGCCCAGCTATGTATGTGTAAGGATTTAAGGAATTTGCTTGCATTTAGAGGACATTTAAAAGGAAAAAGGTAAGCCTTCTTCTATAGGAACATAAGATTTTTGAAATGAGCTTCTCCATGATATGCAATTGGAATCAGATTTATGGGTAGACCTCGTCGAGCCCCCTTATTTATCTGGTTGAGCCTTATTTATACGAATAAATTTATCATTCATAAGAATAACATATATTTCAATTAAGTATACGGTAATAAAAAGTGATTACTGAGTAAAATGATATACAAATTTAATTAATATTGTTTTATAAACCCATTTATCAGACATCTAAAATCTAATTTAAGCAATGAGCTGTCTCGCAAATAGAAAACACAGCCTTGTTGATGTGATACAGTATGACCTTTCGTGAAAACAGACATGAAATAGACTAAGCGAAATGAATGAAGGTATCAAGGGTATCAAGGCTGATGAATGCGCTTAATTTTGCAATAGTGATTATCATTGAGTGCATCGAGTACCGTATGTTCCTCTGTACAAGCACCCTTATTCTTGGGCGTGAGGTGTACTGTTCACAGAACTACTAGTTATAAATTAGGTAAAACCTATACTATAGTTATGTGTACAATGTAATTATTATCTTTCCTTATTCCCAGTAATATTTCTCTTCATTTATATATTACTAGTGGTTTACCCGTGCTTTGTAATGGGATTTAAGGTAGATTTTTCAAATTAAGCATGTGATGTATGGATTTCAACCGCCAAATGCCAACACAATTCCAAAAGGACTTTGTTGGCTTGTGATTAGAGTGTGCTTTGGCTTGTGACTTGAAGCGTATTTGCATCATAGTGATTTATCATTTATCAAGAATGCGCTTGGATGGGTGACCGTGCTTCAATGACTTGATGTTACAAGCTTTATTATCACTTACCCGGTGGTTCGGAACCCACCTAAAATAGTAGGTTCACCATGTTCCCCGTAACATGGCACAAACGGCGAGGTGGAACTTTTTTTTTTTTTTTTTTTTTTGAGGATGAAGCCCACATAGGTCTGAGACCTGTGCGTGGGTAATGAGTTGGATGATGGTGATTTGATAAGTTGGACCTACAGTTTTAGGTGGGTTCCGAACCACCGGGAAGTGATTTTACAGCAGAGAACAGTGTCTTTTTTGCTGGCCAATCTAATCGGTCACCGTTACAAACAGGACCTACGAAAACGCAGCTTATCTCTGATTGAACAGATACCTGCTACGGCTCGCGGCTATCACTTCCCTAACTACCCGTAAGGGTCTCCCCACCATTAAAAGCCATACGCTTATTATTATTATTATTATTATCATGTATCAGCTGCTCTATGAGCTTCCTGCATCTAAACACATTTTAAAACAGTAATAGCGTCCATAAGAAGTGAAATTTGAAAATTAATTTTTTAAAATGAAGAAAAACAAAGAAGTTGGGCTTTGAGGTGCACTGAGTTGAGTTTAAGCTTTGTGCTTAGAAATTTAGTGTTCTAAATCGTTGCCGTTTTTTGTGAAATTTGTAAGACTGACACACATGCGCACACACCAATTATTCTTTGTTGAACTTTAATGCATTGTTATTCTTTGTAATTTGTTGAACTGCTTATTATATTGTTATTAATTATTATTTTGATTTTTTTTTAGATCTTAGAAATAGTTTGACTGAAATTTGTTGTACTTAGGAAGTTAATTAAATACAAAATACTGAGAGATATCTTGTCAAAATAACAAAATAATAATTTTAAGGCTTGGCTTCTCGCGAGGCGAAAATGCCAACCTGTAGCGAACCTGCGAAGATTACTTTGCACTCAACATTCTACGAAGGTTCTTTGCACTTGTCTTTTTCTGTACTCCATCTTCTCCGCCCATCCTCTCGATATTTGAAGATAAATTGGTGAGTGAGTAGAGAAAAAAGATAAAAGACACGCGAAAGAAGTTTTGAAGAGCGACTGGATGCCTGAGCCCGCAGCCCGGAGCCCTCTTCTGGCACGACGCTATTAGCATAACCGGATTTTGACTTTTGGACTCCACCTTCGAAAAATTGTAATGCCCAAGAGGAAGGAGTAATTAACGGAAAAAGAAGAAAAACAAGAAGCGCAAGATACGAGCTTGCAGATAAAGAGAAGAGAATTGAACCTTCTATTCCCCCTTCATCCAATCACGAAAATCTACGCTTTTAGTTTTATTTCCATGTGAACGAACAGTGTAGGGCCCTCGGTCCACACACTTTATTGGCGTTTTAATTTGAATATAAATTGTTAGCGCGGTCTACGACCTTTTTCAAGTATGAAACGCCAACTAGGTACCAAAGGGATGCTGATGGTTTTCAACCTGCTCGAACTGATGCTGACTCCAAGCTACATTACTGGTAGAGTCTTCTGAGTTTCAAGGCTACTTTGAAACATTTCAAAAGCAACTTTATCTATCTCTTATTTCTTTGATTTATTTTCCGATCCTCCATACAGTGACGTAGCCAAGATCTTGAAAAGGGGGGGGGGGGTGGCCGGGGGTACTTCACCAGAAATTTTTTGAAAATAGAGGCCCTAGAATGGTCTTCTTTGGCTCTCCTGGCATTGAAAATTAACACGTAACTTGTAATTTTAATAATAAGAAACAAGGAAGAGTATTGTTATATAATATTTTACGTTTAATTTAATGAAAATTATATAAAATTTAGGACCGGAAGGGGGGGTCCGGACCCCCGGAACCACCCCCTGGCCACGTCACTGCTCCATAAATCCATAATAATTTTAATCCACTTGACATCCTCTCCACATTTAACAATAATTTCAGTAAATTTATTACATGTTGGTTTGAAGTAACTGACAATATAACAAACTGACAATTACACAGAAACAAAATTATTAATTTCGAATTCCTCAAAGTGCTATTAATTTATACTGAAGACTTCCGCAATGGCGGATATTGACAACAGCTTTGAATAGCTGATGGAAATCGATGAATTAACAGCACTTTGAGGAATTCGAAATTAAAATAAATTCTTGGATTTCTTGTTTCATAACGATCTGCGTTGTTAGTACCGAAAAAAACTTTTCATTGTAAATGTACTCACACTTGGCCGAATGTTTTCGAGTTATGGAAAGCTTTGAAGATGAGTTCCTATAACTCGAAAACGGTCGGCAAAGTGTGAGTACTTTATTTTATATATTCACAATTTAAAACTGACTGCAAGTCGTTAGTTTACAATAAAAAGTTAATAATAAATTCAATTCTTTTTCTGTATATTTGTCAGTTACTTCAAACCAACTTGTTAGATACGAGCCGATATGGTCAAGTTTAAAATGAGTGCTGCTGTGCAGAGGGGTCGCTGTAGTCTAGTGGTTAAGGCGCCCGACCGGCAATTGGGAGGTCCGCGGATCGATTTCCATCAGCAATTCAATGTTGTTGTCAATATTTGCCATTGCGGAAGTCTTGAGTACAAATGAATAGCATTTTGAAGTATTCGAAATAAACAAATTCTGTAAATTTATTGGTCCTCCTTATTGCAATTCTCCTTGTCACTTTTCAAATCATACTCAAAATACTTCAAATTCTTGGGTAGGAGCTGCTTTAAAAACAGTACCTTCAAAGAATAAAAACACGTGAAATACTCGTATATGAAAAATACCATGTAAAATTCTATGAGTAAATAAATAGTAAAATTTCACTAATAATGAGAGCAACAAATTTAAAAGAATATAACATGGCCAAATATACCGTGGAAAAATTCAATAACATTAATGTTTTATATCTGTAATATTACTTAATGAAATAATTTGTAGAGATGGTTGTAGATTGAAAATCTACACCACTATATTACAAAAATTTAAGTAATCATTTATTTTACAACAAACCATTCAAAATACATAATTTATTGCCTATAAGGCAAAAACATTTGTGCATTGTACTGTATCAAAATATTATATCACCGTCTCTGGTAGCGCAGTTGGTTGGATCGCTTATCTGTGATAAGATAATGTGCTCTGGCTGGCTACGTTTCCTGCAGCCTTGGGTTCGAATCTCATTCAGCCATGGATGTTTCACATCATTCACCTATTCACCTCATTACACACGCACAAGTCTCCGAACTCATGTGGGCATCATCCGCAATAAAAAACAGAAAAAGAAAAATCAGTATTGGATACTCCACCGTTAAAGCACACTTATATTTATATAGAAATAAAATTGATATGTTTTTGTTTTACAAATAAATTTCTGAATACATTTCTTTGAATTTTCCAAAGCTCCAAAAAGAAATAAAAGGAAGTAACACAAAAGTTTACAAGGTAATGAAGTATGAAAATTCGTTATTT
Source organism: Conomelus anceps (assembly GCA_948455865.1). NCBI lineage: Eukaryota > Metazoa > Arthropoda > Insecta > Hemiptera > Delphacidae > Conomelus > Conomelus anceps. The sequence goes on along the minus strand of OX418223.1, from coordinate 44,643,766 downwards.
TCCGCAGTCAAGCAATAATCAATCAATTACTCATTGATGTTATTAATATTTGTTACAGTATTTATAATGCAGTGTTTAATCTGCCCAGAATTATTTATATCGTATAGATACACTGGTAACGTTATGAAGATTAATTATTCTGATTTTTATTGTTCGTGTTGAGTTCGTTCCACATTATTTAAAAAATGTTCTAGTGTAAATTTCAAATTTTTATGGAACCAATATTAAACTAATAATAGTAATAATATTTTTGCGTGGTTTAAATATAAATTTAAATGATAAGTTCGACATGAGAAGTGAATTTTTTATGTTTAGTCAAGTTGAAACATTTTCATCAAATGGTAATGAAATTAGAACATAAATAAAAGTGGTTTTGCCAGTGGTTTAAAGTTTTTAAATGCAGTTATCATTCAATAGAGTGAACCCAATGGTGGAGAATCCAGAAATATCAAACTAAAGAAGAGGATTGAACTACAACAGCCTCTAGAAACAATTTGTATTTATATTGTAATACAATGTAGCTTATCAAAGTCATACGTTTATTTTCACATTCTTCATATAAAACCTTAAGGACACGAACTTAACACCTTGGAACAAGAATTCAAGAATTTTATTATCTTAGGTCAACCATTCAAGAATGGATACAGTTTACATGCTTTAATGAATGATTCATTACCAGTTTACGATTTATTTTAACTTTATTTTCTATTAATAGTCACAGAAAAGCTCAATTAAGCAGTGTTTTACAATAATATACAATATATTTTCTTTCTAAAAATTCCATAATTTTATGATCTGAACGTTTGTTTTCAAAAAATTATCTTGATAAATTGTTTAATGGATTAAGGATAAAATGAAAAAGTATTTACTTCTTGATACTTGAAAAACATCTGTAAACTGCAGGCCATACAAATAATTTTTTAAGAATTTTTATTTAAGTTCTTAAAAGAAAATAAATTTTGATTATGAGGATCAAAATAGAAATTGGCTGAACGTAACACAATAATGTAGGGCCACAATAAATTATCACTTCTAGGATTATCACACTTGTAGGAGTTAAAATTACAATAATTGGTTGCTTATAAAACAGAGTTCAATTTGAAATTATTGTTTAAAAAGTATTGAAAACTATGCTCCACGTTAATATCTAGGCCCACATGGTTTTGCTGACACAAAATAATGACTAATTTTAGAAAATACAGTTGTCCTATCAGGTAACAAGCGGGCACTAAAATACACACCTAAAATTATAATCAATTCCATGAAAGCATGAGAGCTTTTTATCAGAGGCAGGTGTTTAGAAGTATATGATGTCAATGCATTCTGATATCTATGTACCTGTATGAGTATATTTTCAGTTACTTTTTACTAAAAAGCCTAAGTACGGTGACTGATATTTTGCCCTGATAAAAATATATTTGTGAGTTGCGAGAAGTTTGAAGTAGCTAGTGTATTGACATTGAATGGATTCCTGTATAATAATATTGCAGATATTATTAATTAAATGTATTCTGTACATTGTTGAATAATGAAATAGAGTGTTTGAAGAGGTGACAAATTATCTTAAAATGATATTTTGTCAAAATGGTCACATTATTTTCAAAAATTATTAAACAAATGATCATAAAATAAATGTCCATTCAAGTGACTCGTTACATTCCCACTTCCAAAAATTTCTCTAGACGAGTACAGCCTGTTCAATTCACGACCAGGTCTGGAATTCTTTTACTATTCGATCATACTGTGTTATTGCTCTTTCTAATTTCCCAATATTAACATATTTACAATAACAATTATAACGCAAATTATGTTTGATCAAAATTAATGAAAAGAAATCGTCCAACTGTGATAACAATATTAAAATTTTGAATTACCATTATTAAAAAGTGGATTATTACGATTTACTCCGGTTCTGCGTCCTACCAATAATTACCGTATTTTTCAATCATTATTTTGTTATTATTTATGATGCAATTCACAAAAATCTTGTGAATTAAAGAAATTAAAGCTGTTGCAGGATTCATCCCCATATTTCTGATAGGACGTTTTCACTTGCAAATTGTATTTTGTGATTCAATAGGCGTGAGTTGTATGCAGATAAGTTGTTTGGTAAGAGTACTGATATTATTATAATACTCTATTACGTTATAATATATTCTATTGACTACATTTATACTCTATAAGTTAATATTACACAATTGAAGTTAACAACAGAGAAATACGATACAGTATTTTTTTATAATGGAGATTTTTTATAGATGTGTTGATATATTAGCATGAATTTCTCGATTTATCTGGAACTGCGATGTTAATATTAACGTTACACACTAATATCAACGACTTGCAGACTTCATCAACGAGAAAAATTTATAATTTATAATTTTTTTAATAAATAGTGTCTGCAAGTTGTTAATGTTAGTGTGAAAAGTTGTTAAATTAGCTTTGAGATCTGACAACAAATAATGTTTTTAATCGCATTTCAAAATTTTTATTGAAAAATAATTTTCTAAATTCACAACGGGACAGACTCCAGACGTCTATAATCCACGCCGTCTAAGTTTTTTTTTTTGAAGGATGAAGTCCACATAGGTTTGAACTATGGGTAATGCGTGGGTAATGAGTTGGATGATGGTGATTGATGAGTTGGACCTAACGTTTTAGGTGGGTTCCGAACCACCGGGAAGTGATTTTACAACAGAGAACAGTCAAACATGTGATAAATCGCGGTGTTGCCAGACATTAGAGAACCACCAACATTACGTACGAATTGACAACACCAACCGTGCCGTTTATCCTAGTCTACAAGTCTGACGCTAGCAATCAGATGCATCGACACCGCTGGTGCCTATGTTTTTTGCAACACCGCAAGTTTTTCCAGACGCTTAATTTGGTGGTGTGTATTAGGCTATAGTCTATAATTTATTACCGCAATGAATTATGATTAAAGAAAGTAATTGATGAAAGTGATTAATGAGAGTAATCAGAGTAGAAACTTATAGCAAAGATAAAACGACATAAAATTCCAGAACTGAAGGAAAAATCCAAGTTTTCAATAATGCTGTAAAATTGATGTATCAGTTTTGGTTTGTTGGATTTTAAAGGATAACCTTTGGAACGACAATAGACACAGACATGAATTAATAAAATAGAAAATGGTCTTTATTATAAATTGGCTCTCTATTTGGTCTTTAAACTGATAAATGAGAATAATATCAACTTTTTATTGTAAATTTAACGACTTGTAGTCAATTTTAATTGTGAATAAATAATATTTTCAAACACTCTTGACCAAACGTTTTCGAGTTACGGAGACTCATCTTCAAAAGGCCGTTATGGAACAAGAAATCCAAGAGAATAATATCATCATAGCTAGGGTGATAATTAAGCCAACATTGTAGCGTATTAACGTGCTGTATTCACTTTTATAATAGTTTTGTATTGCAAAGCTATCAAAGAACGAGATTGAACAGAAAATATAATTTTGAACCTGATTCTAATGGGAGTTCGCTAAAACTACTTTACCTAATTCTAATCCAGAAGCTTACTTCGACATTTTGTTAGACTTCTTACTTAATTAGACTAGCTGATTCACTTGTATACTTCTTTAAAACTGAACTTTAATAATATCTTCTATTGTAATTACAAAAGTTATATTTTAATTTCCAATGCGTTTCTGATTATTCACCAATTACTCATGAATGCTTCAGAGCTTCTTCACCTTAGTTTGTAAAAGACAAAAAATGCAATGTACTTTTTTGCGGAAGTGCATTCGGATGCATTTAAAAAAGAGTCATTAGCGTTTGTTAATTGACACTTTTTTAAACTATTCCAGGACTGACACTGATTTTCTTTAGTGCTTTTTAGTTCACTTGGGCGAAGCTAAGTACTTCCTTCGGTTTAGAAAGAGATGGTGCCATGACCTTGGAAATGATGTCATCAAACTCTTTTCAGTCACTGACTTGCAAAGTTCGTTGCACGCTCTCTATCACTACTGTACAGCTAATAGTAAAAAGTTGAAAAACAGAGAAAGATTGTGAGAATAATATTCATTTATTTATTGTGACAAAATAACAATGAATGTAAAGGAGCAACAGACTCTCAAGTACAAAACTGCTCTCTTCACAAATTTTGAATTTGTCGCATTGTCCAAAACATTGTGGTATCTAAGTTAGTTTGAAGGAACTGACAATTTAACAAACTGATAAATATACAGAAACAGAATTTATTAATAGCACTTTGAGGAATTTGAAATAAATAAATTCGGTTTCCGATAGATTCTCTAGAGACTGAAAGAATAAATAAACTGAAACAAAATTTAAATATTGTATTTAAAATATACATAATGTTCAATAGTGTATAAATAAATAATTTATCAACCTCCACTAGTTCATGTAATAATAATGTCGTGGAAAATTAGGATAATAGTTGGCAAATTGCAATGAAAATTGAATAATTCTGTTTCAATTAAGATGATAACTTGCAGTGGCGTATGGTAGTGAATGGTTTGTTTACACAAATTTTCATTGGAATGTGAGTAGTACTGCTTAAAAACAAAGAATTCTCAATGAAAACAATACCAATAAATTTCTATATTTCCTGATTAACTAGGTGTTACCGTTTACATAGATTGATGAAATATAGATTTTTTGTAGATTAGGTCTTGGAGACTTCAGTTAAGGAGTATAAGACAATTCAGATCATCAATTATTATACAATCTTATACACTTGTTATCATAATTACTATATCGATTAGTTGAGGTGAGGCTTACATTTTATGTGAAGGAACTCTTGTACTCTATTAAAAGCTTTATCAACTAAATGTTTTCAATTGTTTTTTAAATATATCTATATTTTGAAGACGCTTTAAAAATTGCGGTAGCTTGTTGTAGAGTTTTATTTCAATAGTAACAAGGTTATTCGTTATTTTAATCTTCAAACTCAAAACATACAAAATGGGATGGAATAAACAGTTTTGTGATATTTTCTCCATAAATTTGGTACACACACTAATCCAATAATTAAAAAATGGATGTACCATATATCAAAATAGAATGTCTAATTTATATACTTCTTCCATTCCAGATATGGGATCCACAACAATGTTATATTAAAGGCATTCCCAATTCGTAACAAGAAAGGTGCAGTATCAAAACATTTGAATAAATGAGGAAAAATGAAAAAATTGTGTTATTGGATCAAATTATTGAAAATCATCACTGCACCAACCGTTTATTCTATTTTATTATTTTCCACATTCAAACAAAGAAACAATAATTATTAAAACAATCAAACAAACATTGTTGCCAAAGTTGTCTGCATGTAAGATAACTGACAAATATTACAATGATATATTCGCCTGATAGAAGGTGCAAGTAATGTTGAAGAGAAATTTGAAAAAAATCAACTAAACTTGGAGCTAGTTTTCTCACTTATTTTTTGAGAACATTATAATTGGCAATCGAATATTAAAACTGACACTGTATTTCTATTTAAATTATGAATTTAACTTACTTTTACTGGAGGGATGCATTTCACTTCTAAAGAAGTCATCTGACTTGTCTTATACTCCTTAACTGGAGTCTCCAAGACGTAATCTACAAAAAAAAAAAAAAAAATCTAAATAGTCATAATTTAAATAGAAAAATAATTATTATTATTATTATTAATAGAAAAATAAAGTGTCAGTTTTGATAATTGATTGCAATCAAGTATTTCGTCACAGAAAACATTACAGATTATGATTGAGTCTTATAAAAATATTGTGTTTAGAATCTATAAATAATAATGTGGATCAATTCCATTCTACTAGAATAATTTATTATCCCACCTATACCACAATCAGAAAACTATTGCATCAGTATATGGTAATGAATGTGACGTAAGATTTAACAAAACAAAGCCGCGCCAGGGCCAGGCTTTTTTGAATGGCAAACAGCATCATTCATTTATGCATATCAATGAACCAAGTATAGATTTTCTATGAGTCACAATCTATTGAACAGAAAAGTTTTGGAGTTTTCATTATGTGTTGTACCGCCTACTTGAAGCAAGCATCCTACCTTGCTGGCTGTGGCTGTAGCTGTGACGCCAATAAGCAAGCTAAGTGACCAAAAGTTCAAAGCCCCCGTGAGGCCCACCGGTTCTCACCGTGCTGAGAAGGAAGAAAAAGAAGAAAGAGGAGAAGAATAATTGGAGAAGTGGAAAATAAAGTTTGAGGAGGTAGGAGAAGGCGGAGGAGAAGTAGTAGTGGTTTTGGGCTTGAGGCAACATATTCTGTAACTTGAAGTTTGAGCCAAGCTCGCGTGTTTAACATTCCTCTCACTTTTTTTTCGGTTTTTTGATAGTTTGCATCTCCTATCTCGTCATTTTCCTAGCCACAAAACGCGAATAGGGTTCTAATGTATTTGCATACTATGTATATAAGAAGGGCCAGAACGCTGGGTTGGTTGCTGTAAAACATGACTTAGGTTGGGCTCAGCACTTGGCTCATTTCCAAAGAACAAAACCGGAAAAGGAATAAAAAGCAAACTGGAACCAGAATTGGATAAATGCTTTACAGGGTTCCATCAGCAACCGGAGGGACAGCCCACTGATTCTCGGCTCTCACAGTCTGTTACATTTGCTTATGGAGAAGTTTCAACATGGTTCAATGATAATATTATTAAATATGTTATTAATTTGTTTGTTTGAGATTGATAATGGTATAACATCCGAAACTAGTATTTCACTATCTTCAATAAATAATGTGGATGTGACAATTTCATGTATCATTTATTATTCATTATGGATATCTTCCACGATATCACCTTCGTCACTGCAAATAAATAATATATTCCTTGTGATAAAAATAGTTTTTTGTATGATTTTTATTAATTATTTATTTTATTATTTTTCCTATTTATTACAAAACATAATCAAGTGAAGATACAACAGGCACTGTTTTCTTTACAAATTTCTAATTGAAAAATCCAAATTTTGACCATTTTTAACTAGAAATGTCACTTTGAAGTACAATATTGCTGATTCTTTCCAAAACATTAATATTAATTTAGATGTTTAAAAACTAAGCACTAAAACAGTCCCATAGTCGAAAGAAAGTTGATATCATTTTGAATTTTGTTCGAGATTTTAGAGCCGAAAATGTAGAAGGCAAGTCAATTCAATCATAAAATATAATTATGAATTATAAAAGCAAGCATATCGTGCTTTTGATTCTGTAATCTTACACTCTGTTATGTTACAAACATGTAATGTGTATGTAGAAGATACAACATGGTACAATGATAATATCAGCCGATTTAATTACCGTACATATTATTATATTCCTTGTGTGATAAACATAGATTTTTGTATGGTTTAGGTGCCTTACATCTATCTAATTACACCAAAAACAAATTCTTTGTTTCTTACAACTATCTTTTAATTATCAATGTAGTAGAGCCCATAATTGAGTTATGAGTAGAATTATGACATTAAGAAAATAATCATAATGTGCAAATACTGTAGTAAGTAACGCATTCGAAAACCAGGATCAAATACTTTCCTGCTACTGAAAAGGAGATTCTGCTGATTTGGAACACTCCATTGCAAGAGTTTTATTCAATTCGAATTGAAAATATCTTGAGCTCATTAAACTGAAAAACAAGGAATATGAGCTAACCTCCTGAATTTTGAAATGAAATAAAATGGATATTTACTGCGAATAATATAGTTACTAAGTTTAACTAGTTGAAATAAGCAATACAGAACTACCAAATTATTATAGTTGTATTAACTTTGACAATAATAACATATGAAATTGAAAATGAAGAATAATTTTTATGGTTTTGATCGACTTTTGCAAATAATGTTTCAAAATAGCTGTCCAGTACAACTTTATTGATTGATGAATTCTTGTCATCACCATGCAAACGAAATTCTTGTTATTCACAAAATATGAAAACAACTTTTTTGATTGAATAGAAATCTTCTGACTCAAATAATGAAAACTTTCAAACACAATTATACACTCATAGTGTTTAAAATTTTGGCTGGCCGCTTAGCGCAGTTGGTTGGGGCGTCGCAGCTTCAGCTTACTGTCGTTTAAGTGGCCGTGGGTTGGAATCCCGCTCCACCGTCAGGCATTTATATGTAATCATTTTTTTTTTTTTTTTTTAGGATGAAGCCCACATAGGTCTGAGACCTGTGCGTGGGTAATGAGTTGGATGATGGTGATTGATGAGTTGGACCTACAGTTTTAGGTGGGTTCCGAACCACCAATCATTCACCTCATTACCCACGCATAAGTCTCGGACTAATGTGGGCATCATCAGCAATAAAAAAAAAATTAATTAATTCGGTTAAAGATTTCTTACTTTAATCCTGAATACCTACTAACTATTACGGCACTTCAATAATATGTTTAACTTGTTATTATGCTTGTTATAAATTGCTATTACGGTACTAGAGAAAATATAAATATTTTTAGGTAATATTATAACCATTATTTGGTTTGCAGTATCCAGAATATTTTAGAAGCTAAAACTTCTTATCGACACCACAAAAACTACATTAGTTTTTTTTTAAATTATTCATTTGTAGAAAAGTGAATAATATTGAACAAAATATAAATCAATTTTTATGACTCTGAATAGCTTTCCTGTATATTAGAAGTTGAGTTATTTTGTCAACTGTATATCCTGCATTATTGTTGTCACTCCTGTAAAATTTTAATAGAGTGTTTCTTCATTAGTTAAAGAGCTTCATTGTAAAAGGAAGAAATGTTCATATGATAACAAGACTTCAATCTTGATCTTATGATGAAACCAGTGGCGTAGCCAGGGGGGGCCCATGGGGCCCGGCCCCCCCCCCCCCCGAAATTTCAGAAATAAAAAATTCTCAAATAACTAATAGATAAGGACTTATTACAGCCGAAGGGTTCTATATGTTTTGTTGTATTATAACGAACAGATTACAGAAACACTGTTTGTGTAATGGAATATAGCTACAGTTATAGTCAGATTAATTCATTTTTCAAATTTTTCCTCAATAGTTACTCATATAGAAACTTGTTAGGTGCTCAAATGGATAATTTTGATTTAAAATGAGCTACGAAATCGAATAAAACATGTTAGAAAACTGTGACTACCATAATTATTTATTTATTACATTAAACAAAATGCAATTTTCAAGTTTGAAGTGGATTAACTTTGTTAATTATTGATAAATCACCTTTTTGAATAAACTCATCTTGTAGAAAATTTAGTTTTGAAGTTAAAATTCAGTATAACCCACTAGCCTGAACGCACCCAAAGTTCATAAAATCAGGATTTCATAAATGAAAACACACAAATAAATGCAAGTTCTTTGCAAGCGTGTAAAATCAGTGTGCTATGATAAAAAAAATTCCGATTTCATGAACTTTGGGTTGGGTGCGTTTTAGGCTAATGACATAAATTATATGAAACTTATAATAATTAGTATTAATTTTGAGATTCAGTACATAAGTTAAGTATGGTTAGTTCCAATTCAAGGGTTTTGACTCAAAATAGTCACAGATATCGGTATTATCATTTCAAACCTGGCCACCTAGGTTCTTGGGTAGTAATTTTTCAAAACTTTCTTTTGAACTTTAGAGCCTAACAAGTTGTCTAGATTAGCTTTTCACACCACTAAATTTAAAAAAAATCCGGACCCTCCTATACCCCAGACCCCCCCTTGGTGAGCCCCCCCCCCCCAAAATTTGATCCTGGCTAGCCACTGCCCACACCCCCCTCCCTTGGTGAGACCCCCCCCCCCCCCCGAAATCTAATCCTGGCTACGCCACTGGATGAAACCATTTAGAAGAGAATTGTTAAAGCTACATGAACAAAATGTAATGATGTAATAGTCAGAGTGAATAAATTTTTCCATCAGTATTGTTACACAACACTCAAAGAAATCTCACTACAGCTAGATCTAGTTTTTTTTACTTTTTTCTGCAAACGCTTTCCTTAAGAATTATATGTTTTTTCTCATTCACTTCGAATAAATGGTATTAATATTTCAAGTGGAAAACCTACAAAATTCTCCTATAATGAACTATTAATTTGTTAGGTTTTATAAAAGAAAATATTTTTTTTAAATTTAGATATAAATAAAATTAGAATACCGTACCTCAGGAAAAAGAAAATAATTATTTCCATCCAATAATTTTTTCTTATATTTACTTAAAATAATGTCTTTGATAACGCTCCTTTTGATAATCCTCAGAATGTGAAAATAAACTTTTCAATTTTTAAAAAATGGTAGGGACATGGTATTACATGCTGGGGTTTGTTATACAATTTATTAATTATTTAATTCCTCACATTTCTATCTGCTATTCAAAAATCATTTTCAATATTTTTAAGTATAATTTCCAATAAGCTCCTCTGGAGGTATCACCCATGAATGTGCATTTGCTAATAACTGTATTATCTAAATAACTGCAGCAGACATGGTTTGTAATTTTTGGGGGTGCCAAACTGCCAATAGGTCCTAAAATTGGGTCCAAGAAAGTACGGTAACGTGCATCTCCAAAAACACTCCAGTATTATACTTTCCTGATATGAAAGTATGATATGAAAGCTGATATATCAGCCTAGAAATTCATCCCATTGTTTTATAACGCAAAAGGGTAGGACGATCTAGACTGACCAAAATATTTTAGATCCCTTCCCTAATAAATTTGATAATGATGCTACTATTTTTATATCAAGGAATACCTAATAGGTCTCTCAGTTTTTATTAGTTATTTTGTAAACATACCCAACCCTTCCTTTTTCGTGAAGGCAGATAATACAACATGAACTATCGTCAAGTGATCAATGTGAGGCCCTAGAGTGAAGTCTCTTTCCCTGTGCCTTAGAAACTGCTCTCTGAATTTATAAGAATATTATGATGACAATAACAACATACGGTACCATTATAAGTTAATAACATATTATGCTCTCCTTAGACCCTGGACCATTATTATCTCACTAAACATAGGAAAGGACGTTGTCAGAAGAGTTGCACTAAATGTTTGAGACCCATTTAAAATATGAATCTGCCTTAATACTTCCTTAACTCAAAAGAGACTTCAAAAGCATTTATTCAAAAGGATTTCAATGTTCCCTTGAGATAAGTAAATCACAAGGTAGGTTCTTATATGGGCCTTAATCTGAAGAAAAAAATATTATTCATTCGTTTATTACAAGAAACACTATCAAGTAAAGATACAACAGGCACAGCCCACACTTCTGTTTCCTTTACAAATTTTTCAACTTAAAAATAATTTTTTTTAGGTTATATCCTAGTTTAAATAGAAATTTCACTATGAAGCACAATTACTAATTCTTTCCGAAACAAGAATATTAATTTAAAAGTTCACTTTGAAACAGTCTAATAGTCCAAAGGAAGTAGAAAAAATTTTTGAAATTTGTTCCAGATTTTAGAGCCGAAAATGTACAAGTCAAGCCACTTCAATCACATGTTTGAATTGTGTTTGTTATTTTAATTATTTTGTTTCCTCTCTTTTTGAAAATTTGCCCATATCAACCAACAAAGCCCATCAGCAGTTGCTTGTGATTATTTGACTTGGTCTGTCATATTTGTATTTGGCTCTAAATGATTAATCAGCACTTCATTTTGGTTAACTTACTTCATTTTCTCAATCTCCTGTAAATGTGGTATGACTGATTAAAATAGAAATGAGTGGCAATATAAGAAGGAAAGTGGATTTCTTGAAGAAATTTTGCAATTCATGTGAATAATTCAAGTGAGGTTTTGCTAGGCAAAATAGACACTCTGTGGCACTCTGTCTCCTACCAACGTCTACCTTTTTCCAGCTAAAAAATAAGTGAGTCCCGCATGAGGAGTTATGCTAGTTGCGGCCCTGCACTCTACAGAGGCCACGTTCTTGTCTCGTCAGTCTCGCTATTTTATTTCTCTCATTCTTTCTCACTCTCTCTCCCATTCACTCTCTTTATCAATATCTGTCTCGTACACCTCTTTCCTAACAGACTTGTATTCAATCATTCTCTCTACCACCTCCCCACTCCTCAACTTCCAGCTCTGTCTTACCTCTACGCGTTAATGACCTTCCATTATGATTTCAAGGTCTATGTTTCATCAAGGTTTGATGTACCAGTGCAGCCAACGCACACAAATAAATATTACCTTTTCAAATTAACGTCGGCATCTGCATACAAAATCCTTCTTCCATCACAGACAAGCAGTCCTCTCTACAAGTTCTAATATGTGTAATTACATGCAGGGAGCTGTTGCATAAGTACTATATGATGACTACCAACCCAAAACACACATGCTGTGGAATGGTGGTATACACCAAGGGCGAATCCAGATTATTTTGAGGGGGACATCAATTGGAAACAAATTCTAGGGGGTGGTGGATATCACCTAAAAGAAGGTCCATAAAATACACAAATGAAGCTTTTTTTAGAGTCGCTTGAGAATTTCAGGATGGTGGGGTTACAGACTCTCCAGTAGATTCGCCACTGGTATACACTCTACTCAATTTAGTCAAGCACCATTCACAGAATGTGTTTCTTTTTGCAATGGTGTTTATCATGGAGTAAAAGTGGATGCTTCACTATGCAAGACAATGCTTATTTACCTTCTTGAATTTCAAAATTCAATTCAATTAAATTCAATTTATTTCAAAAAACCAAAACTCAAAAGAATTCAAAACATGGCAATAACAGTACAATGATACAATGTAAAAAAAGAAGCTATTTAGAGTACTTATCTATCATACACAATATTTCTATTTAAAAGTATATAATTTGGTTGACTTCTGCATAAGTTAAACTTGTACGCTGAAGCCAGTTACTATTCAGACTATTTCAATAATTTTTTTCTGTTCTTCATTATTTCCAAATATTATCAAAATATGTCATAACTGTGCCTAAAAATTCAATTTCAAAGAAAAAATTACTCTTTATCCAGTTTTGAATGCTCATATTTTTTTAGTGAAGTTCAAAGTTTTGTCCAGATATTCCTCTGGAAACATGTTTATTAATATTTAGCCCTGATGTAATTTAACTGACTTCTAATGCAAGTGAAGTCAGTTACATAAATTTTATATTTATTTGTGGTACGGTACTATTTCTGAAATTGAAGGGTTTGTCATTTATGAACTTGCTACTGTTTTTTTCTATATATTGGATTAATTATTTCATATAAAATTGCCTCACTGTTTTCACATTGAATTCTCTGAACAAGTCTACATTATTATACAATCTCGATTTTCGTGAAATTGTTTTAATTATCAATTTCTGCACCACAAATATGTTATTCATGTGCGTTCAAATGCACCACCCCACACCACTATTCCATATCTCAATACAGATTCAACGAATTGAAAGTACACCATTCTAATGGCTCTAATGTCTAGAATTTTATTTATCATGTAAAATTTATAGGAGACATGACTGTACGTCATTAAATTTACCATAAAAAGTTAATATTAACTACGCAGATCGTTATGGATCAAGAAATTCAAGAAGGTAAATAAGCCATAAAACGTTAAGCTTATTTATAATTGAAAATCATCCACAGAGGGAAACCTTGCACAGTGGAGTGGAACATTCAATAATCGATGAAAATCACCATCGCAAAATTAAAAACCTGCTATGGAATGGTGTAGGCCTATGACTGATGGGAGAAGCCATTCCACAGCTTCTCCAGGTTTTCACTATGGATGGTTTTCAAAATTGTAAATAAATATTGACTTGTATAGAGGTTCATCCAAAAGTACACGATGATAAACACCATCGAAAATCAAACACATGCTAATGAATGGAGGTATTCACGCGGCTCCAATCTGTCATACATGATTGATAAGCTGGACCTACAGTTTTAGGTGGGTTCCGAACCACCGGGAAGTGATTTTACAGCAGTGTCTTTTTTGCTGGCCAATCTAATCGGTCACCCTTACAAAGAGTGTGCCTAGGAGAACGTACGAAGCTTATCTCTATCTGATTGAACAGATACAAGCTACGGCTCACGGCTATCACTTCCCTTATACAGTAAAATCATACGTTCTATTAACAATAAAATATAAGTTTTTTCTTATAATTGTGATTTGAAAATGGTTATGCAATAGGTAACAGGCCGAATTCTAACTACCCTTACAAAAGTATTCAGTATTCTTTTATAATCTACTTCAACTCATGATTAATTCAATCAATTTAATTCTTGATTTAAATTCAATCTCAAACACTATGTAGGTTGAAGAAATTGATTGACTACTGACTTTATATGTACGCCTTCAGTGTACGACATTTTTAACAAGTTCATCAATTTTAGATTGAGGCACTTATTTACCTTTTCATGTGAAATTTAACGACTTGCAGTCAAATATTCATTAAGAATAAGTATAACTTACTCAATCTGTAGGCCGAGCGCTTTCGAATCTTTGAGATCCATCTTCAGAGGCGTCTGAAGATGGATCTCAAAGATTCGAAAGCGCTCGGCCTACAGATTAAGTAAGTTATACTTATTCTTAATGAATATTTGACTGCAAGTCGTTAAATTTCACATGAAAAGTTAATATTAACAACGCAGTTCGTCATGGAACAAGAAATCCAGGAACTTATTTACCTTTTCCAAAAGTAAATACCCACCGGCATGACTGCATTTTGTTTCTAATAAGTAAATTATAATATCCACAGCTATCAAGTAAAAACCACATCCCGCATCAATAATAACGTTGTCTTATTTTATTGCTAATCAACTTCATTATAACATGGAACGTGGCCCTTTATGTAGGCCTTCATGGGCCTTCTACACACTACTTCTACAATCAGTGGTCAACTATCTGTTCTTTTAAAACAGAGTGGGCAATGATTTATTGCCCTGCTTCCAACCTGTGCTGGGAACAAAGAACAATCGCTGAATTACACATGACTGAACCAGCCAACTGTTCATTATTAATATAGTCTCAATTTAATTAAAGTCATCAGCTCAGTCTAAGCATTACAGAACTGGTTTTAACAACATCAGTGGAAGGTTATTCTGTTGGAAAATTAATATAAGTTGAGAAATAAGCACCTGTGTGTTGAAAAATGGATTAACTTCTACACGTTTCCGATAGTATCGGATTATTTAACTTTAATTTCAAATTGTAATTCATCATAAGTGAATGTATGTACGGTAACGTATATCAATAAAGTTAAATTGGAAATTGATATTGAAAGTACTTTATAACTAGTTAATTTTAAAACTATTTCTGGGGCCTGTTGCATAACACTTCCAAAACTAGTTTTATTACAACTTAGTTTGAAGTACCTAACTGACAATTTAACAAACTGACAAATATACAGAAACAGAATTATTAATTTCGAATTCCTTTAATATGTGCTATTAATTTATACTGAAGACTTCTGCAATGGCAGATATTGACAATAGCATTGAATAGCTGATAGAAATCGATGAATGCTACTGTAAAAAAATGTCAGTCCCTGCCGGGAATCGAACCAGGGACCTCCCAATTGCCGGTCGGGCGCCTTAACCACTAGACTATAGTGACCCTTCTGCACTCTTCGGTACAGTAGCATTCATCGATTTCCATCAACTATTCAATGATTTGTCAATATCCGCCATTGCGGAAGTCTTCAGTATAAATAAATAGCACTTGAAGGAATTTAAAATTAATAATTCTAGTTTTATTAGTTATTATAGTAGGTACTAGTATTTGTAGTTACTGCAAAATATTCTGTAAGTTTTTACTAGTGAATAATAATTTAAATTTGTGAACTTATCAGTGGCGTACCGAGGTTTCAAGCGCCCTGGAGCGGAAGGGTCTTACCCCCCCCCCCCCCCAAAATCAGTCTTACACTCAACCACCCGATTGTGCTGATATTAATATAGTGGTCATTTAATGAATCAGCAGCTTTTTCCCGCCTCTAACTACGCCAAATTTGTCAGAGATGCGAATCTCCAATGAATGATTTTTTGCCAGGCCAGATTCTGCTTTTATCAATTTCCAAACAGCTTGTTTCGGATTTTTTCACTTTTCTATAAATTCATTTGCAGTTATTTTTTTAGTATTTTGTCGTTCCTACAAAAATGTTCTTATATTTTGGAAATAGGATTCAAAAGTGGAGTATTTCAGTCCTGTTCTTGTTAATATAAAAACCATTTAACTTCTTGTGGATTTATTTTTCCAGAATAAATTCAAAGTCTTCATTCAATTTCTTGAAATTGTTATACCTTTTGTCACCCAATTTAAATTGTTTTGGCTTGGTACTTTCGACTATTTGCTTCTTTTGACACGACCATTTTGCATTCTGTCCGTTTGTAACGCAATTACGGCTGAAGGCGTGAACCGATTTCTTTTAAATTTGACATGAATGCTCCTTTTAGTAACGCGCAGCAATGTATACATACAATTTTTTTAAATTGTGTTGCATTTTACCCTTTTGGCCTTCATTATATTAATACATTTTCTGTAAGTAAAAGGTAATTTTCTCTCAAGAACGGGGCGCCCCTCACAGCCTTGCGCCCTGGAGCGACTGCTCCACTCGCTCCATTATCGGTACGCCATTGGAACTTATACACTACAGGGCCCTGATCCCTGATCTTTCAATATCTGTTATATCACTGATACAACAATCTAGGATTCGGTTGAGTTTCAAGGTAGAACATGAATTTAGAATAGAATATGACTGCCGTTATTTTATACCTAAGAGGGTGAAGTTGGGGTGCAGCCGGCCCTCTCTTACTCTAAACTTAACCTGTATTACAAAGTAATATTGAATTATAACAAAACTTTATTTGGAAAAAATATACCCAAGTAAAAACCTAATACATAGTAATTAAAAAGGAAAACCAAAAGATATTAATGTACTACCAAATGCAATAAGTGGCGATTTCAGGCAGACAATATCATAAAGAATCTCATGCAGAATACATAGTTGTTCAAATAAACAATTGGGGGCGTCGCAACTTTAGCTTGCAGTCGTTTCAGCGGTCGTGGGTTCGAATCTCACTTCTCCGTCTGGCATCTATGTGTAATCATTCACCTCATTACCCACGCACAAGGCTCGGACAAATGTGGGTATCATCAGCAATAGAAGAATTATCTTCCTGGATTTCTTGTTCCATGACGAACTGCGTTGTTAAGATTAACTTTTCATGTGAAATTTAACGACTTGCAGTCAAATATTTTTTAAGAATAAGTATAATAACTCACTTAATCTGGCCGAGTACTTTCGAATCTATGAGATCCATCTTCAGAGGCTCCTAGATCATCATGTCAGTTTTTTGGTTAGAAGTGTTATGGTGAACAACTAAATTTTAAATCTCACAAACTTTTTGATCACATTTTACAAAAAACCACAACACTTCTAACCAAAAAACTGACATGATGATCTAGGAGCCTCTGAAGATGGATCTCATAGATTCGAAAGTACTCGGCCAGATTAAGTGAGTTATTATACTTATTCTTAACAAATATTTGACTGCAAGTCGTTAAATTTCACATGAAAAGTTAAGAAGAATTATCTTCTGCGAATATTGATGCTTGATCTCAAAAAATGCACCTATTTAATTATAATTTTAATAATAAAATAATAATAATAATATCGTGTGACCTGGCTGGATCAGGTCTGGTGTCAGAGTTATCAGGTCGCACCTGAATAAGTGATATGCACCTAATTATGATAATTATTATTGTAAGTTGAAATAGCTGTTGACATGACACAGACTCTCTCTTAATTAACTTATTGAAGGACATGCGTAGTTTCAACCACATTATTTCATATTTAATTTCAGAAACCTCTTGAAAATTGATAGGCCTAATAAAGGAACGATTTCTTAATAAACATAGCATCTAGCCACCTACGCATATTCTACTTAGGAGTACAGCCAACGCTTGATTATATGCATGACAGAATGTTAATTTCCTGTGAAGAAATCAAATTTCAGAAGACTTTGATTAGTGTTTTGTTCAGACTGGTTTTACAAGTTTAATGTGAGCTTTTTTTACATGAAATATTACAATCGATCCATCCTGTCTTTTGTCTTATTATCAGCTAAAGTTTCTCTTTTAAATGTAATACCGTACACCAAATAACTATTGTTTAGTACGGTACTCAAAGACAAAAATAAAAAAATATTTGTAGCACTAAACTGGGACTGTTCACACACTATTCTTTTGAAGGATATAAAACTTGATCATTTTGATCAGGTTATTGGATTTCTGTTTGAACTGTTTACATTAAACTGTAATAATAATTTAAAGACCTACAATAACAATATTAATGGTTCACATTGGACATTGGATGAGGTGAATTTTGAACTGATTGACTGGGTGGTTGCATGAGTTTATTATTGACTGCATGAAATGTGATCAGTTATATTCTGTTAAATTTTGATTCAACACAATATAATATTGTTGCGCGAAATAACTCTACGGTATCTTTATTTGTAGCTTTAAAAAATATAAAACAACTTTTTCCTGGTATATTATTTAATATAGATCTTCAGTGTGCGAAATATTGGAACAAGTTTAAAAAAGTTCAAGCATCTATCAAGAACATTTTTCTTATTTTCGGCAACATTTTCCTTATCCAAATAAATTATTGGTTCCAGGCAAAAATAATATGCCCTTGTCGACGTAAGAAGCCTATAAGTCGGCCTAAGTCGGCCTATTAACATAATTAGGCCTATTATTGGTTGGTTCATGACCATAATGTTGGAACAAATTCTTGCCTTAACAATCCAGGTTTAAGAAATTGAAGTCTACAATAATTTCTACCATGGCTTACAAGTTTATAAAGTGTACAGTGACTTCATAGCAAAGGCAATATGAAATAAGAAGTACTATGTCTAATAACTTCCTATTCTTTCCTCTGATACATAGAACTAGTCGGTATGGAAATGTTGCTTACAGCGCTACCTAGTAGTGAAAAAAGGAACTTGGAGTAGACTGCACTCAATATTGGTACTGTATACCGTAATACAGTTCGTCTTTGCATCCAACCAAAGACAATAATTAATTATAATGTATTGATGTAATGTATAATGTAATAGTCTACATTGTATTTGATCCAACATAAGGGAACATCATTGTGTCCAAAAAATGTATTTTAGTGCTTCCAATGCAAGTCCAGTGAATAATAAAAGTAATTTTTATCATTTGATTAATTCATAACTCACCTTATTGTAATCCTGTAGTACCTATATGCATTTTTTTATGTGAGATATGAGTACCGTACGGTACCAGTACATCATTAGTTTAGTAAAATTTTCAAACAGAGACAATTTTTCCCTCTATTTTGTAGCTTAATTTTTATGGTTCAATGTGTTTGAATGTGAAACTCAAAACTTAATAGCACATTAGTAAGTACGGTAGCGTATACATGTAGGGTTGAACTTCACTGATTTTATTTTAAGATAAAACCCCTAAAATAAAAGATATTTTCTTTGGAAAATATCTATAAAAACTATTGATATTTGAAAAATATGGTACATAATTCATAGAATTGTGTGATTTTAGTGATCACGCTATTGTACTGTCCTCATGTCATCATTCAATAATATACCTGAATAATAATATTATATAGATATTTGGAAAATATCTATAAAAACTATTGATATTCAAAAATATATACATAATTCATAGAATTGTGTGATTTTAGTGATCTCACTAATGTGCTATCCTCATATGTCATCATTGAATATTGAGTTGATAAAAACTTCAAAGACTGTTCTCCCAGTTTTCAAGTGGTTCATGAAGAAAAAGCTTACTTAAAAAATTGCAATTAGGCTATTTATGGCACTCTCAGAAATATATTTCAACTAGAGTTAGTCTTGGATGTGTGTAAACAGAGGCTTAGACCTACTTTAGTAGGCTATTATTTTCTGTAGAATATAGTATCAAACTTGCTATTCAACTCCAGAGTGAATAATAAAAGTCATGCTACCACCACTTGAAGAATTTATTATCGAGCTTCAAATATTGGCATGCCAGATTTGCAAGAATTTATATTTAGTATTTGACCATAGAAATCCTATTCATGAGAAGAAGCCTACTCAAGCAATAAATTGCAATAAGGCTATTTCCTGCATCATCATCAATATTAATTTCAGTTCGGGCAACCAGGGGCTCAGTAGTTATTCATTTTCAGTATTATTATGATTTGAAAAATAGCATCAAAATTCCAGGGCAACTCCAGTTAATAATAAAAGTAATTTCCACCACTTTAATTGATTAATAACTCACCGTATTGTAATCCTGCAGTACCTACATGAAGGATTGATAAGGTACCGTATGGTACCAATACCGTACTTTTTATAGAATATTCTGACAACTGCAACTTTTCCTCCATTTTGTAGCTTAATATTTATGGCTCATATTCATTTGCTGATGATCAATTACTTTTTATTGGAAATTCATTCATAGCCCACTCCATTATAAGATAAACATGATTATTAACTCGATCAATTGTACAATGATACCCAGCTATTTTTCAGAAACAATGTCATTCCATAATTCATACTTCGTATTTGTCAATTCGATCAACATATTGTGTTAAGGTCGTGAATTTCGCCTTCTTATCATTTCGAAAGTGAAATCTGACCTTTTGCAATTCTATTGAATAGCATTCAGTGTACAGCTCAATCAATCTGGATATGTTAGTTCAACTAGACAACTAGAAAATAAACTAGATGAGTCTCAAAGTGTTTTAGCTGATGATTGAGTGAAATCCTAAGATTTAATAATTATAACTAGTAGTTAATTTGTTTAAAAATCTTATTATCAGTCAGACTTGAATAGAAAATAATGTTGAATTCTATGACTTGTCTCTGTATTTTATTTCACTTACGTAGTTTACAATAATATATTGTATAGTTGTTACTTGTACAGTATTATATTGACGTTAACAAAGAATTGAATTATAAGTAAATTATTATTAAATTTGAATGCCAATCAATCAGAAGTGATAAGTGAGTAACTTATTGGATGGTGTGAATAAAATTGAATAAGTTGAGTAACTCATATTTTTGACTCTGAGCTTATGATTCTCGTTATCTATATATATAAAAATGAATGTCTGTCTGTATGTATGTATGTATGTATGTATGTATAGACTTCAAAACTACTTGACAGATCAGCATGAAACTTTGGGAATATGTTGTGTGAATATTGGGGATGGTTTCTGACCATAAATTTCAATAGGGGAGCTAATAATTATTATTAATTAATCCATTTTATAGACCTAACCTACTAAACCTGCCAGCCAAACAGCTTAAAGGAACAGCTGACAGAAGTCAACAGTTTTTAATCATATGGCAGGCCCCTTAGCGGCGTTATTTACGCTGTCTTTGAACAGCAAAAGACTTTGTAGGAAACATACGGCTGGGTATGATGAAATGTAAATATGCCAGGTTGATGACATCTGTTAACCAATGCAGCTAGAAATTTGAAACGCAGCCTCAGCGGGAGGTGGCGAATAATAAAATAAAAAACCTAGCTTCTCTGAGGTTTAAATTTGAAATGTTTCTTCATTTAGAGGTGGTGATTAAGAAAACAACGAAGCCTCTATGATCAGCTGGAAGAGCCCTAGGACTAACTTCTTTCCTAATTTTAAATGTAACCTCAGCGGGAGGTGGCGAATAATAAAATCAAGGATAATTTTTATGAGAACGCAGCAACGCGCGTCGGGACAGCTAGTTTGATGTGAATAAAAATTGAGTCAATCACAGCAGCTCTGTTCCTCACGCCTTCTGATCGGACTCCCGTTGAATCAACAGATCAACAGTCGACTCCAGTCACTCAGCAAAGTCAATCTACTCAACTTGGTCAATGCACTCAACTTTATTCACACCACCCAGTGTCTCATGTCACTAATGGCTGAGATCCTGGAAGCTTTACGGGTAAATGTTAATTCAAATTTTCAAACGTCTATGAATTTGAATACACCAATCAGACGCCACCAATAACATTTACCGGTAAATGAGAAGGCTCCCGTGAACTCAATCATTACTATCTTATCACATTGTATCTAGGAGACTAACCTCAAAACCTTAGCTTTTGGAAATGTTATCAATATAATAATTTTTTTCATTAAAAATTGTTTTAACATAATTAGATAATTGAAATGAATAAATTTTAATAAAAAACAGAGTTTATTAGAGTTTTTCCTCAATATTAATTGGTTACACAGAGTAAGGAACAATAAATTGTGGTAACTGATATCTACTAGCTCCAGTAAATGTGTTCATCCTAAATCTGAATCACACTTCATGTTATTTATAATAGTTAGAACAAAAATATCACATCAGTTCAATCATAATTGAGAGCAAAATAATTTGTACAAACAAAATGAGCAACAAAAATTAAAATTAAAAAGAAAGTCTGTTATTTTTATAATATTCAACATAGATTGTTTTAAGCAAAAATAAACATTAATACTATTTCAACAAGCTGATTTCATTAACTTATATGACTACAAGAGAGACCTGTTAGCTTGTATGGTAATGTCATTCTCCAGTGATCTAAAAATAAATATAACTTTTCTTTGATCACTGATATTTGTTCTTATGAATCTTAGTACATTATAGTTGAAGATCAATTGACTTTTCGAATTTATTTTTAACAACTTCATTGGATCTGACTTAATATGTTGAACAAAGTAAGGAACAATAAATTGTGTGGTAACTCATATTTACTAGCTCCAGAGAATTAGTTCATAATACAATCGATAAATGCATCTATAAATATTATTCTTACATGACAGTTAATTGGTGAAGATTGATGACTTTTTTATTCATTATTAAATATTAATTATTGAGATATATTGAAGATCGTTCAGTCTCACACTCCTTGAGGATGAAAAGGTATACCATAACCATAACGGAAAGAGTGGGTGAATTTCTCAGTTCTATCAGATTCTCCATGTGTAGGTAGATGCACAGTGTCAACTAGGTCTTCAAGAAGTATGCCAAGACTCTGAGTAGATTCTTCAGGTAATTCAGGCTGGTTATTTTCTTTTGGAGGAGTCAATTCGATGGATAGCTGAGGAACGGCTGTTTCCTGATTGTTGGATGAAATGACTCTGAAATGTTGCTGAGACTGCGATGAAGTTGAACTTAAAGCATCGGGTGTACTTTGAGATTCAGACGTGACTCTATCTTCAGATGGGATTCTGGGTTCTTCCATTTTTGTATCCTCATCCAGCGTTTGTCTATCATCTTCTGCATTCTGATCTTCCATAGCTGCCATGTCGTCGAAAGCGTTCAACTGGTACAGAGATTTAATGATTGTCTTCAAGCCCATTGAAGGAGCAACCTTCTCCTTGGGTTTGTCGAAGAAGTTCAAAAGTAGCATCCTAGGATTTGGCGGTGGCTCTACTAGGTTGTATTCTTCCGCCCAGCTCTCATCTTGTCGCCATCTGTCTTTCTCGGGTATTACAGCAGATTGTACCACGCCAGCAAACAGCAATGTGACTAGAACAATCTGGAAAAATTGATTTAAAATTCATTTCCTATCTTATAAATAAATAAAAATATGATCACATGCCTACTCAACAAACCTATCGGGATTGTAAAAATGGGTAGCCAGAAGCTTGAGTAAAATATTGCTGTACAGAGATGTCTGCCTAATAATTAATAACAATATGATCTGTTGCCTTCTATAAGAAAAACCTATTCGAATTGATAAAATTGGTATAAGAAGCTCGAGAAAAATATTTTTGTGCTGAGATGTACTTGGAGGTAGTTTGCAATGATAACAAAATAACGATTCATCTTGCTGGCTGTAAGGTGGCAATAAGCAATATATAACAAAGCAAAGCATTTACAACTTTTTGTTGTAGGCTAAATTTAACGACTTACAGTCAGTTTTAGATTGTGAATATGTACTAAGTGTGAGTACATAATATGTACACACTTATTACATATTCACAATCTAAAACTGTGATGTTTTCCATGACGAAATACTTAATGAAAAATCAAAACTGACACTGTATTTCACTTTTATATAATGTTTTACTCACATATATTGGAGATGCTTGAGGAATGCATTTCACTTCTGAAAAAAGCTTCATCAGCCAATAGAAGCTTCACTTCAGAAGTGAAATGCATTCCTTAAGCATCTCCAATTTATGTAAGTAAAACATTATATAAAAGTGAAATGCAGTGTCAGTTTTAATATTAGATTGATCTAAAACTGACTGCAAGTCGTTAAATTTACAATAAAAATATATTATATTTATAAATATAAAATTTATAATATAATTATCATATTAGAAGTGTTAGTACATATATTAGAAGTGTGAGTACATTTATTATATATTCACAATCTAAAACTGACTGAAAGTCTTTAAATTTATAACAAATAGTTAATATTAACAACGCAGATCGTTATGGAACAAGAAATCCAAGCATTTACAGCACTAACATTTTAAACAACCAAGCCTATATGGCTTGGTCCATTATTTTGTTATTATGGTTCATTATTTTGATATGACTTTTAAGCATATAACATTATTAGTGGACTATCCTTGATTTCACACTGAAGATATTTCATTTCAAATGTAATTTAGTTTTGAAGTAACTGACAATTTAACAAACTGGCAAATATACAGAAATAGAATTTATTAATTTCGAATTTTTCAAAGTGCTATTAATTTATACTGAAGACTTCCTCAATGGCGAATATTGAAAACAACATTGGATAGCTGATGGAAATTATATCATTGCAAATTATATTTGTAAATATTATTGAAAAGAAAATGATTTATTATTGCTTATACTGTAGTACAGAGGTAGTCTTATCATCTTTGCTAAGTGCCTCCCAAAAAATAATCTTGAACGTTTTGCAATTAATGAGCGTAGGATAATAACAATTACATAGATAACCCCGTTCAGTTTTTTGACTATTCAAAGTAAATCATTCAAGCGGAGAACAGATATGCTAATTATTGATGAGAATCACTCTCATAGGTCAACAACAATCATTCATACATTCTCTCAAAACATGCATTTTACTGAACAGAGGAGAGATCTCAACTGTGCGATAATATTGACCTATTGATGACCTCTCACATAAATATTCCATTAGAAGACAGGAAATTAAGCCAATAATGAACACTTGTAGAACAAAAATAAATATAGTTCGTAGATGTCTCTCAAAATATTCCGTGTCTTACATCAGTATTAGAATCAGTGAGTTATATTTTAAGTGAGTTAATATTAACAACGCAGATCATTATGGAACAAGAAATCCAATAGTTATATTTATTAACTGCATACAAAATGCTTCAATTCATGGTCGGTGAATTAGAACAGTCATTTAGTTTATAAATATTCATTTTGTCAAGTGATAAGGTTCAATTCAGAGTCTATATCATAACATGACAGTGTTTCTTGGAATTGGATTGTTTTTTTTGCTCTCAGCACATGCGAGGGATAAAGAACTGATAAGTTGAATTTGTTTGTTTCAAAATTGCATTCCTGTCTACAAAAAAATGTCAGCGAAAACATAAGCTGTATGCATAAAACCTGAACAAATCCCCATCAATTAATTTTTTTTGGAATTGTACACTGTCTATTTTAAGTTATTTTTCCAATCAATGTTTAGAATATTGTCTATTCTAGCTGTTCTCCTTCATCTGACATCAGTGTTGTTCTATAGAATCTTAAACCATACGGTTTGAAGATAGGGCTATAAACGTGTTTGTGAACGATAATCAGCTAGACCAGGAAGAAAATATTGCATTTCTAGGAGTTTTGTTGGATAGACGATTTACCTGGGCTCCATGGATTGAGAAAATATGTTGTAAAATTTCATCTGGAGTATTTGTCTTGCGACAGCTCGCTAGATTGAATGACAAAAAGTTACTTTTTACAGCTTACCATGGGCTCTTATTGTCACATATTAGGTATGCTATCTTAGTATGGGGTAATTCATCAAAACAAAACCTCGATAGGGCATTTAAGATACAAAAGAAAGCGGTTAGGTGTATAGAAAGAGTAAATAGATTAGATGCATGTAGGCCGTTGTTCAAGAGACTTGGTCTCCTAACTGTACCCTGCTTATATGTGTATGAAGCTACCTTATATGTAAAAACGAATGATATTAGCCAAAATCTTGACTTACATGATTATAATACAAGAAGCCGAGGAGATTATCACTTGGTGAGTCACAATAGTAGCTTATTCAAACAAAAGCCTAGTTATATTGGTAGGAAACTCTACAACAAGCTACCGCAGTTTTTAAAGAGTCTTGAAAATATAGAAATATTTAAAAAACAATTGAAAAAATATTTAGTTGGTAAAACTTTTTATAGTGTACAAGAGTTCCTTTCACATCAAAATTAAGCCTCGCCTCAACTAATTGATATAGTAATTGTGGTAACTATTGTATAAGATAATCTTATTAATATTGTATAATATTGTTGATCTGCCTTGTCTTATACTCCTTGACTGGAGTCTCCAAGACGTAATCTCAAAAAAACCTCAATATTGTTAATTATTTTTGTCCACTCACTCAATGTCCTATGGCCATTAAACTGTGTAGGACATTACACATTACTTGGTCGTCTCTAACTGTCATATAACTATAAAAATTACTATAATTAATAAATATTTCCTGTCTTTCTTCCTATGAAAACATAATATTAAAATTGTGGAATATTTCCTCAATACTCGAGAAACAATCATTAGGCATTTTTTCAGCTTAATTGTTGATGTTCAAACTGATAATAAATGCATCATGTACTATTTTATTTTTATGAATCATAAACAACTCTAGTTATCATTTCTCTGTTATATTCTGTGATAGATTATTATAATGCATGTAGGTATGTGAATCTAAACAAAAACAATGAAATAAAATAGATTTACTTTGGCGGCTCTGGTGGCGCAGTTGTTTGGAGTGCTTGTCTGTGATAAGCCGGCTCTGACTGGCTACGTTTCCTGCAGCCTTGGGTTCGAATCTCATTTAGCCATGGATGTTTCTCATCACTCACCCATTCACCTCATTACCCTAACACAAGTCTCCATACTCATGTGGGCATCATCCGCAATAAAAAAATTAGATGCATATCAAAAAAGTAATAATATTTTTTTTGTAGATCACGTCTTGGAGACTCTAGTTGAGGAGTACAAGACAAGTCAGATCAGCAATATTATACAATCCTATACAATAGTCACCGTAATTACTATATCAATTAGTTGAGGCAATGCTTAATTTTTATGTGAAAAGAGCTCTTGCACACAATAAAAAGCTTTATCAACTAAATATTATTTCAATTGTTTTTTTAAATATTTTACTCTGTACAGTAGCATGTTGTAAAATTTCTCTATCGTCTATATGTAGGATATTCTTTTCTTTTTCTTATGTATGTTATGATATTATGTACCATATTACTTTGTAAAAGATTCTGTTGAACTGAGTTTTTGTTTGTAGCCTGGCAACAATATTGCCGATAAAAAATCTATCTATCTCTATCATCTGTCACGTCTGCTCTCTTCCCAAACCCTTGCCTGCGACACGAAATTGTAATTGCTCCATGTTTTTACTTATTCAAAACAGAGTTGGTCTTATAAGCTACGGTATTTATGAGTAAAAAAATAATTTTACAACTTTGACTTGGTCTCCCTCTGAAACATCCCCCCCCCCTGTACCATTTTATAATTTTATTTACTTTATTCAAAACAAAGTTTCTCCCAATACTGAGATACAAGTATCTTCCAATAAAATAATTGTGGAATTTATTCGAATAATAGCAGAAAGTTTGAGCATTTCATCCATCACATTAGAGGTTTAGCTTACCCTGTTATTTTTTCGTTCGCTATTATTGATTATAATTTAAAACTGGACAAACAGGTGAAAAAATTACAGAGGTTCTTTAGAACTCAAATAGTTTTCCATACTTCAAAACGTTGTTGGTTGTTCTCTAGCTTTAAATTTCTCAAATCATTCAAATCAAAAGTCTCACTGAGAGAATCTCTTTCTATTTTTATTGTTTATCAGTGATAATCACACAATTTATTCATGTACAGCATGAAGACAACCAAGGCCAATGGATGTAATTTCATATTTCTAATGCATATCATGATCCAAACCGATTTAAACACGGCTACCGTCTATTTCCAGTTCAAGTTTCATAAGAATCTCCTAGTTTTCACGATTTGTTCAATAGTAAATCATTTACAAACATAAATCAAGCCCATTGTAGAGTGAAAGTATAGCTCAAAGGTAAATTTAATTTGACCTATTAATGTTTTAATTGAACTAACTCCTCCATTAAAGGTATTTTTAGTTTACCATAAATTGGTTTAATAGAGACCATTAAATTACTTTAAAAAAGCAACGTGATTTTAAAATTTAAAATGAAATAAATAGTAATAAATGTTAATGAAACTCTTTTCTGATTCACACTTTGATTCACATCAAGTTCTTGTGTTTGAAGTGTCAAGTTGTTACTGCATTCTATACCGTATCTTACACGAACTATATTAATAATGAATAAGCTTTAGAATAGTAGTTTTATTGTAGTCTATTATCAAGACGAATTTTTTCATTGTAAACAAATTCAGCTTTATTATTTCTAAGATAATATACTACACGTGCAAAAAACAGTGTTAGTTGAACTAGTGAAAACAATTATAATAGTGTAATAACATAAACTAACAGAAAATTCTTGTATTTCTTGTTCCATAAAAGATCTGCGTTCTTAATATTAACTTTTTATTGTAAATTCAACGACTTGCAGTCAATTTCAACTGTAAATAAATAATATTTCTACTTCAAGGCTTGAAGATGAGTATCCATGACTTGAAATAAACGTTTGGCCAAAAAGTGAGTAGAAAAATTATTTATTCACAATTAAAATTGACTGCAAGTCGTTGAATTTACAATAAAAAGTTAATAACTGAAAATGTTGAAATTGGTGAAAATTGTCTCAGATATTTTATTGTAGAGTGTTTCACAAAATAAATAGAAAATCTACTAATAAGTTTAAATAAATAAGGCTCATCATATACATGACATTATGTGCCTGAGAAGCAAGTGATTTCCTTATGAATAATTATGATCATATAATTAAAACTGACTGTATTTTTGTTAGATGCCATATTGTTTTAGAGATCCCCAATGAATCTTCTAATACATCGTAGAATATACAAAGAGATTATTCTCATGCTAATCAGTTCAGAAGCTTATTATTGCTAGAAACTAAAATGAATCGAAAATGCCCGGTTTATCGCAGCATGACAAGGGGAGGCATAACAGTTTAAAACATATTTTTTCATGTTATAAATGAAGACATATGGAAAAATAATGGACATTGTATAGGAGAGGAACATAAATTGGGGAGGTACATGATAGCAATAAGTGGAAGAGTTTATCTTATGCAGGAAGTTGCCAATACAGAGACGTGCCTCTTTGACTAATAGCACAGTCATTGCCCAAGTCAAATCATGAAACTGATTGCACCCAACTGTAATAGTAATAATTTATCATGTCAATGTCACATGCTTTGTGACTTTTTTGTGTTATTTGCTCAAATATAGTAAATTTTAAGGGTAATATTGAAAATATTATAGATCAAGATAAATTTGTATTGAAATATTGAAAACACTATAGACAATTTTTTAAAATCGAACAAAATAATTACGTATTGTTGGAGTTGGAAATTCAAATAATAATTTGACACCTACTGAAGGAATGAGTGTGCTTTTCCACGCAGACATAATATACTTATTGAACAGTTTTCTATAGAAACTGAAGCAGTTTTTCTTGAAAGTAGTTAGTTTATTGCACTCTGCATATTAATTCACTCGATACGAAGCGAAAATTATTTTCTGATACAAATTTGGAAGTAAAACAAACTACTCTACTTAAAGAAATACAAGGCCTACTTGCTTCGGTAGCTATGGTAAAGTCATGCAGTAGGTGTTGATTGCAATAAGGCATGTGGCTCAAATACTGGTCCTTGCGCTTGAAGAAATACAGTGATGTGACAGTTATTATTGAAATCTGTGATGTTTTCCATGACGAAATACTTAATGAACAATCTAATATTAAAACTGACACTGTATTTCACTTTAAAATAATGTTTTACTCACATATATTTGAGATGCTTGAGGAATGCATTTCACTTCTGAAAAGAAGCTTCGTCAGCCTGCCGCCAGGGGTTATGCTTTGTTGAGGTTAGGATGAGCAGCCATTATGTAGTTGAAAATTGCGTTTGATTTGAATTGTATTTGGTCATTGAGTACGTTGGTTCTATCTTGTTTATGGTGTTTGAATATTTCATATTGCTTCAGTGTATTTAGTTTGTGGCTATTTTGGAATGTGTGTAGAATTTCTAAGTCAGTTTGGATGTTATTGTGTGAGTGTCCAGTGTTGATTAAGTGATCTGCAAATGTTGAGTCAGTGTTGGAATGTAGTGCTTTGATGTGTTCTTTATATCTTGTGTTGAATGATCTGCCTGTTTGTCCTATGTAGCACTTGGGGCATGTGTTGCATTTGAGCTTATATATTCCTGGTATGTTCCCACATAATTCCACACTAGCATCATTTGACATAAAAAACCTGTATACAAACATTCCTGTAACTAAAACCATTTCCATAATGGAGAACATACTCAAAGCACAAAACAACCCACCTGAACACACAAAAGAACTAATAGAGACATTGAAAATCATCACATCTCAAAACTACTTCACCCACAATAACAAAAGTATTACACCCAACCAGAAGGACTACCGATGGGATCCCCAATCTCCAGCATCCTAGCAGAAATATTTTTACAGCACATAGAGAACACTAAAATACTAAAAAACACCAAACACTCAAACAAAATAATTTACTGGCACCGCTACGTTGATGACATTATTGTACTCTACAATGGAAACCAAAGACAGTGTGAACAACTCCTAACACAATTGAACAAAACCCATAAAAACTTGCAATTCACAGCAGAATATGAAATAGACTACACCTCAAACTTCTTAGACCTAACTATCAAAAAGCTAAATAACATGCACAAATTCAAAATCTACAGAAAACCAACTCTTACAGACACACTCATTCACAACTCATCCAACCATCCAAATCAACACAAACTTGCTGCTTTTAACTCCATGATCCATAGACTCCTAAATGTTCCACTATCACAAGCTGACCACCAAAAAGAAATCAATACAATCAAATATTTAGCACAACAAAACGGATACAACACCATTCTAGTAGACAAAATCCTGAATAAAATGAAAAGTAAAAATCCAAAACCTGCAAACCAAAATAGATTTATCACACTCACATATTTCAACAAAAAATCACACAAAATAGCTCACATCTTCCAAAAGTCCGGATTTAACACAGCATTCAGAACAACAAACAACCTAAAACACCAGATCCAACAAAATCCAGCTCACCTAACAAACAGCACAATTCACAAATTCAACAAACCAGGAATATATAAGCTCAAATGCAACACATGCCCCAAGTACTACATAGGACAAACAGACAGATCATTCAACACAAGATATAAAGAACACATCAAAGCACTACATTCCAACACTGACTCAACATTTGCAGATCACTTAATCAACACTGGACACTCACACAATTACATCCAAACTGACTTAGAAATTCTACACACATTCCAAAATAGCCACAAACTAAATACACTGGAGCAATATGAAATATTCAAACACCATAAACAAGATAGAACCAACGTACTCAATGACCAAATACAATTCAAATCAAACGCAATTTTCAACTACATAATGGCTGCTCATCCTAACCTCAACAAAGCATAACCCCAATAAAAAAACATTATTTTAAAGTGAAATACAGTGTCAGTTTTAATATTAGATTATTATTGAAACTGACATGAAACAAGTTAAATTATCTAAGTTGACTTAAATTAAAAAAGTTCTGTTTCCAAAATATCGTTCTCTAAATTTTTGTACTCGGAAATAAATTCATGGTGCTTGCAATAAAATAGAAGGCCTACGTAGGTTACTCTTATTGTGAGCAGAAGAGCATTGAGTTTAATTACACAGAGTTAGCATTGCTACACAAAATTAGTTCACTGAACTGGACTCTATTAAATAAAATTGAATAAGTTTCACTCAATTTGATCAAAGTTATTACTACACTGAGTGATTATTTGTTGATGTGGGTTCATGGGTCATGAGCACTATACTTCTTATATTATGCTGTGTATAATTGTACTAGAATATTATTTTTCTACTTGGATGTGTTTATTTTTTCTACTTGATGTACACTTACATTTTGTTGTAATTTAATCGAATAGTAATTTTCCACTTAATGTACGGTACTATTACAATCATGTGATTTAGTTATTTCAGTTTTATGAATGGAAAGGATGAACAGAATGGAATAAAATCTTAACTTTTCAAGTGAATTCAACGACTTGCAGTCATATTTTTATTAAAAATAAGTAGTATTTCACTTTCTTTGTAGGCCAAACGTTTTCGAGTTGTTGAAATCCTTGAAATACTGATAGTATTTATAGTAGTAGAAATACTACTTATTTTTAATAAAAATTTGACAGCAAGTCGTTGAATTCACTTGAAAAGTTAATATTAACAACGCAGTTCGTCATGGAACAAGAAATCCAGGAATAAAATCTGTTTATTGAAGTCTAAAAATTCAGTATTTTTCACCCTTCTCTTACGAAAAATACACACCACTTTATAAATTTAAGTTCAGTTTGGTACAGAAAATAATAAATTGAATTTACAGAATAATTATTGATGTCATAGATTTATTTACATTTACATTACAGATCCATTTGCATATCACATTTTAAACCTCAATGGTTCTTAATAAAACCTTCCCTGAGAACAAACATTTTAAAAAATCATGATAATTAAAAAATACATATGTTTAGAAGCAGAATAAATTTGGATTAACATTTTGTTTACAACAATATATTTTTGTTTTTATAACGGTTGATGATTAGGCCCATAACACACAGTTGATTATGCGCGCAGTATAAGAAATTTACATACAAAAGAAGAATACCGTAGGCTAGTGCTGTATAGTTATATTGAGCATTTTATAGTAGGAATTTCTCGTTTTACGGTGTGGATGATCAAGTACCTGTAAGTAAGAGTACTGGAGCTCATTTAATTAACAAAAAACCTAGTTATATTGGTAGGAAATTCTACAACAAGCTACCGCAGTTTTTGAAGAGTCTTGAAAATATAGAAATATTTAAAAAACAATTGAAGAAATATTTAGTTGATAATGCTTTTTATAGTTTACAAGAGTTCCTTTCACATCAAAATTAAGCCTCATCTCAACTAATTGAAGTAATTATGGTATCTAGTGTATAATATTGTTGATCTGACTTGTCTTATACTCCTTAACTGGAGTCTCCAAGACGTAATCTACAAAAAAAAAACATTATTGTACCGTATTCAAGATATATCATGGTTCCGGTTAGCACTTACTATATACTCATAGGTAGGGCCTACTTTGATTTGAACATTGTTTTACTTCCATTAACACCTTAACACATACAAGAACTCAAACTTGATTCATTTGTAGTAACCGGTAGAAATTAATTATCATGTGGCTCTATGACATTTGTAAGAGATCATATACTGAACGCCACACCCATTCTTAACTTGATGGCCTTGCCACAATCATACTCAGCCAAAGTCTTTCAGGAACCAATTTGATGAACTTTTTACTTCCTTCAATCATTCATATGTTGAGGTCAGTATTTATTCTACAGCAGATAATTAAATTATTTATAATATTATGCTCTATTTTGTAGATGGTGAGGGTTCTACTTTAGCTAAAAAAGGTTTCGATCTTTACTCTACACTGTATTTTTATTTAGCTGTACATGGAAAACTATTTACAGCTACATGAGATCTGAGATGATAGCAATGTATTTGAGATAAATAGTAATAATAGCTTTTTTTTTTTACGTCTTGGAGACTCCAGTTAAGGAGTATAAGACAAGTCAGATCAACAATATTATACACTAGATACCATAATTACTTCCAATTAGTTGAGGTGAGGCTTAATTTTGATGTGAAAGGAACTCTTGTACACTATAAAAAGCTTTATCAACTAAATATTTCTTCAATTGTTTTTTAAATATATCTATATTTTCAAGACTCTTCAAAAACTGCGGTAGCTTGTTGTAGAATTTCCTACCAATATAACTAGGTTTTTGTTTGAATAAGCTACTATTGTGACTCACCAAGTGATAATCTCCTCGGCGTCTTGTATTATAATCATGTACATCAAGATTTTGGTTAATATCATTCGTTTTTACATATAAAGTAGCTTCATACACATATAAGCAGGGTACAGTTAGGAGACCAAGTCTCTTGAACAACGGCCTACATGAATCTAATCTATTTACTCTTTCTATACACCTAACCGCTTTCTTTTGGATCTTAAACACCCTATCAAGATTTTGTTTTGAGCTAGTAAAGAGCTAAAAAGATGAATGAAAAACTAAGCTAAAATTATAATAAAAAATGGTT
Source organism: Conomelus anceps (assembly GCA_948455865.1). Taxonomy (NCBI): domain Eukaryota; kingdom Metazoa; phylum Arthropoda; class Insecta; order Hemiptera; family Delphacidae; genus Conomelus; species Conomelus anceps. Next base: position 44,609,263 of record OX418223.1, on the reverse strand, counting down.
GGGAAAAGGAAGAAGAACTAAAACCAAACTAAGAAGCAGGATATGCAATGTCGTAAAATAGAAAATGCATGAAGAAACAATACCGTAATAAAGAAATGATTAGAGAACCTGGCCTGCTAGAACATTACTAAGGAAAGCAAAAGTTGGAAGTTTTCTTAGAAGAAAAAAGTCAAATGTGAGAGAAACAGGTGTAATACCGGTACTTATAAATGAATAAAAAAGAGGGGCAATACTCAATCCACTTGAATCAAGACTCTCAAGGTATATAAGCAATAACAAAGATTTGCCAGATTACCGTACAGCTTAAAGTTGTTGAGTAGATAATAGAAAATTGAAGTGTCGAAGAATAAAAACAAAATAGCAGGAAAGTCTACTGGGGTTTAATTTGAATGAGCACTTGCACTTGATCTGTTAGTTTAATATTTGAACAATATGAGGAGGAGAAAAAATTATTATTTACTAATTTTGTGCATAAAAAAGTAATGTTTGTTTAATCTGATGATTGAATTCATTAATTTTATTCTACTCAAATCAGAACTCCCCATCTTTATCTTCTATCTATCATATTAAGTAAAATACAGCCGACTTTAAATAGACAACAGGTTTTTAGCCCGATATTTATTACTAGACTTTGACTAAATTCCAAATTTAATATCATACTGTATATAGCTATTTTAAATCATCAACTACAGTAGGTTATTTAATACATTTATGTAAGATGTAAAACACACCCGCATTTAAATAAAAAACATACAATCTAACCAAAATAGTCAACATTTCTCAGTCGCTGATAAATACTACTTTGTTCAGTTAACGCTACTTTTTTACAGTTTATCGGCACTCAACCCTTGCAATAATGGTAACAAATTCCGTACTCAGTATATTTATAAAAGTTTGTTCTACATGAATAAAATTCACATACCGTTTTAGTTATCCTATTTGATGACTCCATGTCAAAAATACACACTCAAATTTCCTCTCAAAAATAACTTGAAGGGATATGATTGTTGACAACGATCTATATGGCCAGTGCTAACTTATTCGTAGCAGCTCCAAGACATCGGCTGATAAATTGGGTCTGGCGAGTTTTGTTGAGGCCACTTGATTGTGAGACAATAACAATCCCCCTCCAGAGCTCATTCATTGGCTCATTGGGGGAGAACGCGCGTTTGTCGCGCTCAATGCTGGCTTGCGAATTTAGTACTACTCTCAATTTGATTGCACTCTAGGAAGGAAGCTCTATATGGCGATATTGATCCACATATTCATTATTGAATTATTAATATTCGTCCATCACCATCAGTATTACAATAAATCGTATTTAAAAAAAAATGTAATGAGAAGAAATTGGAAAATTTAGTCAGCTCGTAAACAGGATCAAGGTCTCAGCAAGGTTTGACAGTTATCATCAATCATCTAGTGATGTAGCTTCCTATGTGGGAAAATAAGAGTTCTCCATCATTGATTAAAAAAATCGGAGTTTCCAACATTGTGTAAAGTTTAACTAAAATATCAATTATCATATTAATTTTTAATATCGCAGTATATTGCTCAATTTTTTATGTAACTTACGTTCAAGACGTACTTCCTGTTTACAATAAATTTGATTCTTTTTCTAGTTATTTGTCTTGTTGTATACGTCATTCAAGTGATTTTTAATCAGTTATGAGTAATTTCACGACTATGCAGTCAAATATTTGAGTACAAAATTAAAATTTTTATTCACTGAGCAGATGGCCATTTCGGGCCGTGTGGAACCATCATTGGTGCACCGAGGAGTACCGATGATAGACACACGCGGTCCGAAATAATCATCTGCTCAGTGAGTAAAATATTTTTAATTTTCGTGCCATTACTCATAAATTATTAGTGATATGCGCAGTTCGTCATGGATACAAAATTCCATGATTTTTTTATGTAAAACAACTCACTAGCTTACTAATTTATTTTTCCTACAGTGACCCGAGAAAGTGCCTATTTTTGCACTAAATGTAGCATGCAAAATAGTCTATTCCTGCACCAGTGCGGGAAAGTAAATTCCAGTGCGGGAAAGTTATTTTCCGTACTCCAGATTTGCAACCTAACAACACAAAATAGTGAGCATGTAATATGCAGGTTCCCTATTCTGCATTCAAAAATAGGTTGGCTACTCTGCTTCAGCTGTGAAATAGTTGTTGTAGTTGTTGTTGATGAAATCGATTTGATTCGAAGATAGGTTATGTGAGGAATTTTCAGGTTATGTATGCCCTGTTTTGTTCTGTTTAAATTACTGTAGGAAAAATTTAATGTGTAATACAAGTGCAAAGTATTGTTTCTGCACTCGAGAAACTTTTTTCACTCGCCTTTGGCTCGTGAAAAAAACTGTTTCTCTCAATGCAGAAAAATGCTATTTTGCACTCTAGTTACACAAATAGCTATTTCCTACAGTGACCCGAAAAATTGCCTATTTTTGCAAAATAGTGAGCATGTAATACACAGGTTCCCTATTCTGCCTTCAAAAATAGGTTGGCTACTCTGCTTCAGCTACGAAATATAGTTGTTGTTGAAATCAATTTGATTCGAAGATAGGTTATGTGAGAAATTGTGAGGTTATGTATGTCCTGTTTTCTTCTGTTTAAATTACTTAATACATTACTGTAGGAAAAATTTAATGTCTAATTCGAGCGCAAAGTATTGTTTCTACACTCGAGAAACTTTTTTCACTCGCCTTCGGCTCAAGAAAAAAATGTTTCTCTCGGTGCAGAAAATCCCCACTTTGCACTCTAGTTACACAAATAGCTATTATCTATTCATAAGTCTTAGACTCACGTGGGATTCATCAGCAAATTAATTATTTATACAAATAAGAAAATGAATATCCACTAATTACTTTTTCATCCTTGGCAATTTTCTGGTTTTCTGTACAATAATAAAAAATATCCATGTGGCACGTAATTTCCAACAAATGATATTTATGTTGTTTTTTAATTTTCTCAAAATGAGTTTTGATTACAGATTGTCAAGTTAGAAAACTGTTGGTTAATAAGTTATTTTGGTATGTATCTATAAAAAATGTATCATCTGTTTGCTGTGGATGGGACACAGGCAAACCAGAAGTTGTAACTGAGGCGTGCATCTTGCATGCATCACTTTTAAACAACATGAAGCATGCTTCTTTCTGATAAAAAAAATGCGATCGAACAGCTTTATTATTATTTCCCATGAATGTAATTTTTTGGAAAAATGACCGGCAGCTATTGCTTGACGTTATCTGCTTTAATATCACTTACCCAGTGGTTTGGAACCCACCTAAAACAATTTTTTTCAGTAGGCCTAATGTATTCACTGAATTATAATACAGAAATCACCAAAAGCCACACAAGCAACATAAATAAATTTGTTTTATTCCAGTAGCTATAATTTTTCTAGATAACACTTTTTATTTTACAAATTAATTGATTTTTAATGCAACAACACATCCACTAACATCATATTCAATTAATTAATTTAATTATTATAAATATGCAGGAGCATTGACACAGTTGAGATTTTTTAATATTTCTAAATTATAGGCTGGTTTAAAATGTCATTAAAATTTTATTTGTGCTTTTCCAGATAATTTATAACAACTTTAGAATGATCAGATAATTGCCAAATATTCGTAATGTGTTTTAAAATAACTTGTAAAATAAATCGAAATAAATTTTCGTCTATAATCTCATTTGTATAATCTGGATCTGAATACGATATAAATTAGGCCCAATGCTAATAATGTAACACTCAGATTCAAATCGAAGCATTCAATTTTTTTTAGCAAGTAAATATGATATTCTTCCTAATTCCATAATTCAAGAGAACAAACTTCAGATGTAGTGAAAAAAGTTATTGTCTTGATCATGATACGGCCAAGAATTAAATTGACTAAATCGATAATTGGCGGTTGACTATTGGCCTTACATCCTCTCGACATGCAAGTTGAAAGGTTCATTGGTCAATCCCAGTTCAGAGCTCAATTTTATTTATTGAGTAGGTCAGTGTCATTTGAACATCTGGTTTGAAGCTTCTAGGAAGCGCATTGAAGAACAAACTCTTCTTTGAAGAACTATCTTGATTTTATGATCTCAACTTTATCTATCATCGTCTGTAATAGCCGACTATGATATATGTATCTTTGAAGTAAGTTATACATTCAACATGAATTCAGAGAGTGAGTTTCTAGTGCATAAAAAGAAAATAACCAGGAAGTAATTAACTATTGGCGATTCATTTCACCAGTGTTATTAATTCATCACTATGTTGGACTGTTTTTCACAGAATTCACTCTCTGATTAATACAAAATCATCTTCAATGCACTTGAACAGACTTTCTATACCAATGAATAGAATGGAATGACTGTATTAATTTTATACCTAAGAGGGCGAAGTTATGGCGCACATGAAAAAACATTTCTTCTTGTAATAAATAAATATGATAACTACACTGCGGGACTCAATACCAAATATATTCTGACTTCAGCTTGTATATTAGGCGTTTTGAGTTAAAACTAAGGTCATAAACATGAAAATACTGTTATTTTTTCACTTTTATTAATTTTGTTTGATTACATAATATGCACTAACATTTATCATTTAACATAGCATTTTAACATCTAACTTCATTTTTGAAAAATATTTCAACTAGGTATTATATAGCACTGAAAAAAAATATTAACAGACTCATAAATATACCCCAACACATTGTTTTTTATAGTGGGGTTTCTAAAGGTGAATTACTGATATAAAATATTCTATATTTGTGAAGTTTAACTAAAAGGATTTTATAATTATTATGTTTTTGATTGAATAAATTTTGATTTGATTTAATAAACTCATTACGATATGCAACCTAATGCACACTATCATTATTTTATTAGTAAGGTATTTACTGTATTAGAATAAAGAACTTATACAAGCAGCACACATAAATTTTCTCTTTTTCAAGTAGCTGTGGCGAGTCTACACCATTGTTATTTGTCAATTTTTTATATTACGTCATGGATACTCCTGTTAAGGAGAATAAAACAGGTCAGATCCATCTTGTTTCCACTAATATGTAATAAAAACTTAAAAAACACTTTCAAGTGGAAATTATGACTCACGTTATGGCGTGACGGCCGTTTCACTCTGATGTTAAGAGCATCGTCAGCCGACCGTACACTCAGTTAAGCCTATATTGTTTTGACAGATTGGTTTACAATCTTATACACTAGTTACCATATTTTATTACTATATCAATTAGCTGAGGTGAGACTTACTCTTGTACACTATAAAAAACCTTTTCAACTAAATATTTTTCAATTGTTTTTTAAATATTTCTATATTTTGAATACTTTAAAAACTGCGGTAGCATGCTGTAGAGTTTCCTACCAATATAACTAGATTTTTGTTCGAATGAGCTACTACTGTGACAATCTCCTCGGCTTCTTGTATTATAATCGTGTACATCAAAATTGTGGTTAATATCACTCTTTTTTACATATAAAGTAGCTTCATACACATATAGGCAGGGTACAGTTCGGAGACCAAGTCTCTTGAACAACGGCCTACATAAATTTAATCTTTTTACTTTTTCCATACACCTATCAGCTTTCTTTTGGATTTTAAACACCCTGTAAGCATTATTTTACGAGAATTGGATAATCCACTGTTTAAGCATACCGTTATGTTTTGGAGAAGTATATTCTAGTAATGGAGAACAATTTCTTAAAAAACTTAAGAATTCCTAGTTGGTGGAATTGTCAAGGAAAGGTGCACAGTAGGGCTTCGATACTAGAGCCTAGCTGGGAAATCAAACCCATGCTGTGGAATGGGGTTATACACAGTGGAGCTTCCAGAGCATCAAGGCTCTTTGAATAAACGTGTGCATTCTTGACTCTAAGGCCTATGTCACATTGGGCCACTATGGTGATTCCAACCGCGGCGCGACTCTGGTGGCTCAATATTTAAAACGATCCACCAGTACAGCCACCAAAACCAAAACTGCCACCAGCGCCCAGAGCTGTCATGCACTGAAATGGCAGTGGTGGCGATGATGCCGGAAGCTGAGAGTGTCATGATAAGAAACAATGTGATCAGCTGGTGGCTCCACCAGCTGATGTATCAGAAAATCGACGCCCACGGCCACCAAACGTTTGGTGGAGCGTTTAGTGGCACCACCAATGCCAAGTGTGACATGCTCCACATGAAAAAATGATACCACATGGTGGCCCAATGTGACATTGGCCTAAGCTCTATACTCTATTCACGCAAACGAGAGACAAACCAAAAAAAAACGTTTGTGTGAGTGAAAAGTGATGACTCATATCAGCTGTAGACCGATCGATTAATTTCTACCAGTTCACACTGAGTTCAGTATCACATTCGCTGTCACAGTTACCGGTTCACTTATAAACTGCGCTTTAATTGTATTTCTGTAGTTAATAGTGAATCGGTCTTGTTGTTCGACGATACACTCTCGCACGCGTATCGTTGTTTACATCGTTTTCCCTTTCCGTGAAGAGTATAGTATTGAAGCTCCACTGTTCAAGCACTCTGAGGTGGAAGGTTGATGTCAATCTAAATATTTTAATTTTAATCTAGTTTTTTTTAATTTTTATAAAGTTGTGATGAGGGACCTATACTGGGTTCATTTTTACCTATAATAGGCTACATTTAATTCAAAATACCTATAATTTTTACCTAAATAATCATATTTCTACTAGCATTATCAATATCTTGATTACTCAGATTGGTAAGATCGAAAGCATCTATTGAGTTTTTATTTCAGTTATTTACCCTTGGCTGAGAATCTTTTTAGGTTTTTTTCTGGGGTTGCTTGCACAGTGAAGCATCCAATACTCGAGGATAATCACCATCGTAAAATCAAACACATGCTGTGGAATGGTAGTATTCACACTGATCCAATCTGTCATAACCATGTTTGATTTTTCAGCGGTAATTATAGTTAAGTATTGGATTATCCTCTGTGCAAACACCCTAACACATTACAAACTATATTAAAGCAGTGATAAAAAATGGAAATCTTCATTAAGACACGATCAAAAATAATATAGATCTTTATTTGTCAACAACACTGATTACATCTTATTATATATCTATTTAAAATTTCTTCAGTCTCATACACTTACAGCGAAAAATAACACTTTTTATTGTTATACAAAACATCATATGAGCTGAAATCACAGTTTTTCGGTTTCCAACCAATCCTTGGGATTTTTCAAGACTTCCAACAGCTTTCCCTCTTTACTATTAGGATCTGGAATGTGCATGTACTCCCATCTCTGTCAAATTAAAAAGAAAAATAGGTATTACTGTACAATTATTGTTGTGATAAACTTTATAATAAACATATTATGATACTACGGTAATTTTAACTTTTCAAGTTAGAGAGCTGACTCAATTTGCTTCATATCATTTACATGTGTTCTGTATTTTACAATCAGCAACAAAAAGGAATTTAAATAAAGGTCATATCAACAATAATCTTTCTTTGTATTTATCATCAGGGAACTATTTTTTTATCCTATCATATTCTTGTTTTATATTCTGATTCGTTGATAATAAAATCGTTAAATTGATGAAGAATCAATGAAGTTAATAATCAAATAGTTACTGCAGAACGTCTTGTAGTTGAGTTTGAGAAATAGTAGTAGTCATGATAGTTACGGTGAAACAATCTATTTATTAACGACAATATAATATCCAAGTCTACGTTTTATTTAATTTTTCAAAACAATTACCGTAGTTCCTGGACTTCTTGTTCCATGACGAACTGCGTTGTTAATATTAACTTTTTAAGTGAATTCAACGACTTGCAGTCAAATTTTTATTAAGAATAAGTAGTATTTTACTTACTCTGTAGGCCGAACGTTTTCAAGTTGTTAAAACCCATCTCCAAGGTTTTAACAACTCGAAAACGTTCGACCTACAGAGTAAGTAAAATACTATTTATTCTTAATTTCTTATTTCTTATTTAATTTCTAATTTATTCTTAATAAAAATTTGACTGCAAGTCGTTGAATTCACTTAAAAAGTTAATATTAACAACGCAGTTCGTCATGGAACAAGAAATCCAGGAACTACGGTAATTGTTTTGAAAAATTAAATAAAACTTAGACTTGGATTTTGTATTGTCGTTAAGAAATAGATTGTTTCACCGTAACTATCATGACTACTACTATTTCTCAAACAGAAGCAGCTGCCACTGCTCTTTGCAAGTAGTGCCGCTCTAGCAGTTTAAATAGAAAAAATGTACTTCATTGTTCGATAAGTTTTCTAGAAAAACCGGAAGTTTAAAATATTCACAAAATGTAAAAAAAATTGAATATAATTTTTCCTTTGTTTTTCTCAGTTTCCATACAAAAAACGAGATGTGGAGATCATAAGATGTAAATGATAGAAAGTACTCTTGAAATATGTGACAATCAACTAGGTAAACCTTTGATACATTTAACATCGTAAATCCACTGTAACCATTAAAAAATTACGTACGTCTTGAAAATTTATCAATCACAGATAAACAAGAAAACAATTTTTTATCACCTTGCTATCAAATAGAATAAAAACTTACCGCACTCAATGGCAGAGACATTAGAATACTCTCATATCTAGCTCCTGGGGTGTACAGTCCAAATTTTGTTCCCCTGTCGTAGATAAGGTTGAACTCTACATAGCGACCACGCCTTAAAAGCTGCCATTTTCTTTCAAAATAGCCATAGCCATCGTCCTTGTGAGTTTTTACTGTCAAAAAAAAAAAATAGGCAAATTAAAATAAAATTAATTAATGAGAATATGATAACGCTATTTATTCGTCAACATTATTTTTGTGTATTATTTTACTTTAAATACATTTCTTTATTGAGATTAGGCACTTTATTAAATTTAATAACAATTAGGCCTATTGCTCCTTAAAAAATAGGAGTGTTTGACCACAGTATAACATGACAGAACAAAAAATGTTAGATCTTGAAAATCTTTCAAACATGCTTTGGATTGAGTAATTACGAGGCTTTTCACAGCAGCAACAAATCTACAAAAAATTCCTCTCATGATATATACTCAAAATAGACAGTTTGTTGTACAACAACAATTGAGGATTTTAATATGAACTGATTCCACTCATGAAGTCACCATAGTTATTCATGGAGCTTTTTTTATTTTATTAATACCTCACAAGCTTTAGCCAAATGAATAAGAGCATAACTATAAATTTGACCTAAATTTCACAAACAATTTCTAGTTAGAAAATCAGTCTCAACTATTATGGCATATTAACAAGTATAAGTAGTATTATAATTTTTCATCTATGATTATGTTATAAAGTGGACATAATAGATTAGAAAGCGATGTTAAGACTCTGTTCTCTGCTGTGAAATCACTTTCCGGTGGTTCGGAACCCACCTAAAACTGTAGGTCCAACTCATCAATCAACATCATCCAATTCATTACCCACGCACAGTTCTCAGACCTATGTGGGCTTCATCCTCCAAAAAAAAAAGATTACTCTATTTTATGGATTATAAAATATTATAAATTATTCAAGCTAGTTGAATGATGAGCATCTTTTAAAACTATTTGCACTTTTCAGTACAGGAGTCACACCAATCAGAAGGCAGGATTTCTTCAGAACAATGTCGAAATGCATTAGCCACATCAGCTCTTTCAAATATTTTGAAATCAATTCAAAGCCTAACAACAACAACAAACAACATGCATTCTAGGTTATGTTAGGGATGGTGAGTAATCCGATTGTTTGGTAAGTTAAACATAAAACTTAATGTATTGGTAATTGTAGGTAAATACTGTATGCAACGATTCCGTTTTGCCTATAAGCCACTCTTGAGATGTTTAGGACTCACTTGTGGCAAAAAAGCAGTCATAATACAATCTTTGCATAAACTACTTTAACAACATTCCAACAATATTTTTTTTTTTGGAGGATGAACCCCACACATAGGTCTGAGACCGGTGCATGGGTAATGAGTTGAATGATGGTGATTGATGAGTTGGACCTACAGTTTTAGGTGGGTTCCGAACCAGAAATTATTCAGCAATGGAGTAAGTCTACTTTAGTTGACCAGAGGCCTGTTGCACAAGAAATAAATTATTGGAATTACGATTTACAATTAATAATTTTCATAAGATTTCGCAGTAAAGGTGATAATAAAACTAGTATGCGAATTGTTATGCAACATGACCCTGATTACTGTAGTGAATTTATTTAAATAAATTGAAAAAATACGGACCACTACTAGTAAAAATATTTACCGAGAGGTATGTAGGATGGAATGACTGCTTCCGCACATGACTGGACGAAATTGAAACATTTTTCTTGTGAAGGAGTATCGAGATCATCAAAAAATATTCCACCAACCCCTCTTCTTTCACCTGTAAACATATTAAACAGCCGAATAAGACACGAAATATAAAATAATTAGATTGATTACAAATATGCCAAATAATTATTAGATTAGACACAGTTGAGGGGAGTGAAAATGACATATTTATCACATAGATTGAATATAGTTCATTTTCTCTCATATTAATAAGTTCTACTGAGCTACTGTCTCTACTGAGTCTCAATGTGTGCTTTTGTTCAGAATATTATTGAGGAGTTTAAAGATGAGGTAGCTCGATAAAAGCGTGTCAGCTCTAAAAGTGTATAAGTACGGTAAATAAGTAAATTTATTTTCCATTAAATTTTTACAAATAATAAGATATAAAGAATATCATGGAACTTCCAGCCATCTGAACCAGTAGTGATGGCTAGCACAATTTTAAAAACAAAATAAAAACATAAAACAGTTAAAATAAACTCATGGATTCGGGGATTTACCGCATTTAAGTGCTCAATTTAAAACAATGGCACTATAATATGATAAGAAATAATACAATATTTAAGTTTTAATTTAAGTTTAATATTTTGTCCATCAGATTTTATGGAAATAAAGAACTACATACAGTACCGCATATAAGTTTTAGTGAATTGTAACATGTTCTTTCAACTGAGAACTCAAGTTTTCTGCTATTTCAAGTATTATTACATTTGAACGGGTAAGTTACTCTTCTAATGCAAAGGCATTTTCATAAATTATTATTAAACCACATTTTAAGCTAAAGGTTGAAATAGTAGCGTTGGACAAATCAAGATAACAGTATAATAAGGAGAAATTCCAGAGAAAATTAAAGATAACTAAAGTTACTCAATTCAATATAGAAATATATATGTTCGGAACCCACCTAAAACTGTAGGTCCAACTCATAAATCACCATCATCCTACTCATTACCCACGCACAGGTTTCAGACCTATGTGGGCTTCATCCTAAAAAAAAAATTTATTCCGGTCCAATCTCTTCATTTGTGATATTTCTCAAAAATTGCGATCCTTCACTATTTTCTTAGAGTTTGATTAGAGTGAGAATACTATTTTTCAAGTATTCTATGAAACATGCGCGAGCATACTGAAGTTACACCCAAGTATAAAGATTTAGTTGTTTAGGGTGGAAATCTTTTCAAGTGAACAAATCACCAATAAAATGGTAGTAAGGTTTCTTACAGAGTTCCACGTTTACTGCCCAACTCTGATTAAAACAATAATTACATTCAAATCTTATGTAAGCTCACAATAAAACAGCGTTAAACAATGGTTGGTGTGAATAAAATTGAGACAGCTGAGTACCTCATATTGAGTTGACTGTGTTGATCTGCTGAGTCGACGGGAGTCCAATCAGATGGCGTAAGAAACAGCTCAAATTTTTAACATCAAATAACAAGAATCCCAAGCGCTGAGTCAAAAACATGAGATACTCAACAGACTCAACATTATTCACACCACCCATTATACTTACCCCTATGTGCTATATGGAAATAATCATCACACCATTTCTTGAATTTTGGATAGTAGCTCTTGTCATGTTTGTCACAGGCATCTTTCAAGGTTCGATGAAAGTGTCTGGCATCATCTTCATTCAGATAATAAGGCGTCAGATCTGTTCCGCCTCCAAACCACCACTGCACATGGAAAGGTTATGTTACATTAAAAAATAACAAACATTATTTTCTATAGGTTTAATGATAGTAATTGCTTATGTTACTTATTACTGATTTCATTGCATTACAATTTAGTATAAAATTATAATTTGAGTTATGAGGGAAAATTACACATCTAAATCTCGTGTTTGCATTGTCGACAAATGAAGTGATCTCATGAGCATGCTCTTTTTACAAATAACCAAGATAACATGAGTACTTCTTTTTCTTACAAATATTCAAACCCACTGTAATCTGATTAGTTGGTGAAGGATTATGGGATTATCCTGATGCCCTTTCCAATTCTATTTTCAATAAATGAAAAAATACTTGACTTTTATTATTATTGGCTCAAACTAATCACAAAATATTCTGAAGTAAATTCATCAGTTGTTTCAATATTCACTTGAACTATCAAGGAAAAAGAAGATCCACACACACACACACACACTTATAAAAATCACACATCTATATCTCATATTGAGATAGCCCACCCAAATGTTTATGAAGTTCAATTTTTTGTTTTATCGTATTGAGAAAAAATGTTTTTTAGATTTGATAATTGAGAAACTTTCATTTTAATTGAAATAAATAGTGCGTAATTATTGTGTTTGTATCCTCATACAATTACTCACGTGTACTTCATGTGGGCATAGCCAGAAAAATGCATCGTGATGAAATGAAATTTATTTGACAATAAATAATCACTGGAGTGTATGGGCTAAAAATACTTCTTTAAAATGTTATATAATAAATATATTATTTATTTAGGTTGTCTACCTAACTATCTCAGACAAACAATGTCAAGACCACTAGACCAGTGAATTATCAGAGAATTAATAGACCAGTCAATTATTTATTTCTTCAGATTATTTCTGGAAGTGAACGAGTGAATTCAACAATCAGAGATTTTTCTCTCGGTTGAACAAGGGCTTTCTTTCCACGTAAACATATTTATGTATATTAAGAAAGTTGAAATGAACAAGTAAAATATACAAGTTCTCCTGATCTAAGTCAACTTCTGTATCAATTTTTAATCTCAATGTACTATCCAAATATGGAAAAACTAGGCGTGAGATTTCAAAAAGTTCTAGAAATTTCGTTTTTCAATACAACTGATATTTATTTATTTATTGTGACAAAATTACAACGAACATGAAGGGGAACAGACTCAAGTCCAAAACTGCTCTCTTCACAAATTTTGATATTCATTGATTTTGAGAATCATGATCGATATCAATTGACAATATTCATTAAACTTCTCTTTTAATTTATTTGAATTAATTCGTTCTCTTAATATTCTATGAAGTCTTATGTTGATGATTAAATGAAGAGTTGGTAAAATCATAAATTGACTACTCACATGTACAGTATCTTTGTCTTGAACTTCAAAGTAACGATAGTTGAAATGTATTGTAGGTATCATTGGATTGGCAGGATGTATGACTGCACTGACACCTGCAGCAAAAAATGGCATCCTTTCTCCCTGAGTGAAATTTTTTCCTCTATATAAAAAACAAAAAAAAAAAGGCTTTATTATAGATACAGGATACGTTTCCCTTGATAAAATTCCAACCGTTATAAAAAAGAGCTTTTTGTTTAGTAGATAGACGTTTAAGAAAGATAGGCAGACGTTTATTGCCAAAAACAATCTGTTTTATGATCAACAATAATCAAAATAAAATACAATGAAACAAAAACAATATGATTGATCTTACAAATTAAAAATTCTACGCAAAAATACAAGGCACAAAAAATAATTTTTGAATATAATGCCATTATTTTCATCCAAGTAATTATTAATTATGAAAAAATAATTTTTTTAATGTAAAAGTATTTTCAGTTACATATTTACTCATGTTTTCATTCCCAGAAGCTTATACTTTTTTGGTGTTTATCAATTATTTTTTCTCTATATTTTTCTCTGTTAGTTTATTCATTCTTCTGTTGCTTTTTAATGTTTATCCACTTTTCTTTAATTAATTTTTTTATTTTCTCTTTATTTGTTTCAAATTGCTTTATTTCCAAGTTAGAATTGTATGGGATAGTTGAGGAGTGAGAGGGCAGGTTGCGTTCTAACTTCTCCCTCCCAAAGTTAAAAGAAGGGCAACCGATCAATCAATTATAACTTGATAATAATTACTTTCCGATGCTTAGCAAAATAAAGATTTATCTTTTTTTAAAGAAGTATAATGTGATAATTGATTATTCCGTGATTCTTAGTTTGAACTATTTTATCACATCATTTATTATATCAACATGGTGAACAATAAGAGTATTCATTAGAAAACATTGGACGAAGAAAAAGTGCAGAAGTTTAATCAAGTATCCAGCCGCTTTCTTAATTTATTCTTACCTATAATTAATTACTAGTCATTATATGTAAATGCTACTTTCCCTAAACGTTTAAGAAAATTAATAAAAAATACGAGTTTTTGAATAAAAAATCGGGTTTTGGTTCTAAAAATAAACGTTGGACATGGGGAAGTAAAAAGCTGAATAAAAAATATTATATTTCGTTGGGATTGTGAAAATATCAAATTGGTTTGAACTCAACGTTGTCTTGGCTGGTGGCAACTAGATAACCTTGTTTCTTCATTAATGACAATAAATTAATGACTCACCTTAATACTTCAACTAAGCATGATACAAGACAGGAAAGTAATCAATCAATTCCCATACTTTGGAAAGTGTAGAAAAGTTGAAACCATTTCATCACGTGGAGTTAAATGCGTTTTGCTAATGAAAACACGTATTTTTCACCATAATTTCCAGTATACAGCCTCTTAAGAATAGCCTACAGCCTTATATGGTTCTCAAGAATGCAGTAGTAAATGTGATTTACTTTCATGAACCAGTAAAGTGAATAAGTTAGAGCTTATAAAACTATTCTTAGAGGTTATTCTATTTTTTCAAAAAGCATTTGTCTTTCTCAGTCCTAAATTTTTCAACTCTGTGCCAAATGCGATAAAAAAACTAAATAAAAGACATTCTTTTAAAAAGCGAATATTGAACTGGTTGTTGAGTTGAGTTTTGGTCTTTCTCTTTTAGTATATTTAGTTCGTAGAGTTAATTTAGTTTATGTAAACAAATTTAATTTATGTTAAGATTAACTTTAATGATTTTTTGACCCTATTAAGATTTAACATACAGTTTTATGGTTTAATTCCACAAGACATATGCACTTAGTTCTTTTTGTGTCAATGCGAGCATCGAAAAACCTTTTTTCTTCTTGCGCTTCTACTTGCAAGCAGATTGTTTTATTTTAGCAAGCAGTAAACCCTTTATTTTGGCTTAAATTCTTAAAAAATATTTCAAGTTCACGAAATATGTTCTTATAGTTCTTAAGTTCTTAAATATTTGCAGTTCACGAAAAATGGATATCCACAACAATAAAAAATATTGTAATTATGATATTAGCGTTTTATTCTATAATGCTGTATAGTTTATTAGATATGATGAAAATTGTGTATTTTTGTCAAAATAAAGAATTATTTAATTTTTATATTTGATTTATTCATTTTTTGAGTTTAAGATTCACTAAAACATATTTATTCGCACCTAGCTTTCATTTGCTGTATGGCTGCAGCAGGTAAACTCCCCGAAACAACCGAAATATTAACTCCAGCTTTTTCAAAGATTCGACCATCTTGCATAATACAAGTTATGCCACCCCCTCCTTCCCTCCTCTCCCAACGATCAACCTGAAACTTTGTTTCTACATCTTCTTCAGCTTCCAATGCACGACAGAAATCAGCCTGAAACATAAGTTGAAATAACAATGATCAATAACTATTGATAGAACCAACCCTATAATTTATGATTCAGACATTAACTGCCCTTATTCATTTCATTTCATTTATTTACACACAGTTTCCAGAATACAATAATACAACATATAGATACAATACAAAATGGGAAAAAGTGGTTAGGTAACCTCATTGAAAAATCGTGTTGAGGCACCATCACGTTAAAAAAAGAAAGAAAAGCCTAAAGCCGAGCTAAAAGTATAAAATTATCCTTGAATAAATATGTTCAAATGTATACATAAAAAATATTAAAGAGTACTTAGAAATAAACTGTTCCTTTACAAACAAATCATAAACGACAATAAGGTAAGATCAAAACTCAACCATTTTCTTATCGAAACAAGAATTCAACATCATCTTGCAAAAACAACCAAGACTTCAATTCTCTGAGAAAAATAACTAAATTTAAACTTGAGGAAACGTTGAAAGGTAGATGATTGAAAAATTTTAAAGCACAGAAAGAATAAAACCTACGAAATGCTTCAATGTTTGCTTTCAGTAAAATAACCTTATTTTGCAACCTTAAACGACTAGAGTAAACTTTGGAATTACTCTGGACATTCCGTCCTCTAATAAAAAAAATTCTTAATACTCTGAACACATATAGATATATTAAAGGGAGGATGCTAAATTGTCTGAAAAAAGTCATAGTGTGCTCAGTTCTTTGAACACGCACCATTATTCTAATAATTTTCTTTTGTGCTACAATAAGTGAACTGATATTTGCTAAATAAATACCTCCCCAACAAGTTAAACCATATTGAAGCTAACTTTGAACAATAGAGAAATAAATTAACCTTAATACGTTTACAGGGCATATGTTTCTTAGATAATAGAAAGTTCTTACAGCTGATATCATATATTTGTTAATAGACCTAACATGTTCATTCCAATTACAATTTTTATCAATATAAACGCCTAAATATTTAATTTTATCAACTTGTTCGATATTCATACAATTATGGCAGTTCAGATTATAGAGAATTCCAACATCAGACATTAAACAAATA
Source organism: Conomelus anceps (assembly GCA_948455865.1). NCBI lineage: Eukaryota > Metazoa > Arthropoda > Insecta > Hemiptera > Delphacidae > Conomelus > Conomelus anceps. The sequence continues at coordinate 44,592,398 of OX418223.1, read as the reverse complement.
TTACTACCTTTTCATGTGAAATTTAACGACTTGCAGTCAAATATTTGACTGCAAGTCGTTAAATTTCACATGAAAAGTTAATATTAACAACGCAATTCGTCATGGAACAAGAAATCCAGGAACAAATGTTACATTTATAATACAAAGCTTTGATATCAGAAATTTTATCCTTCAAAGAAAAATGAATGAGTTTAGTTTTGCTACTAAGAGATAATTTATTGAAGGAAAAACATTTTTTAATAAATCAAGATCATACTGAACATCCCTTTCCAATTCCAAAGCAGATTGAGAGTTGTAACATAGTGCAGTGTCATCAGCAAAACTAGTAAGTGATCCTCTAAAAGGTCCACAATTGAGACTATTAATAAATATTAGAAAAAGAATAGGTCCAAGGACCGATCCTTGTGGAACACCACAAGTAATTGGTTTAAAAGAACTAAATACATCATTAATTCTTACACATTGAACTCTGTTATCTAAATAACTTCTAAAAAATCTCCAAGAAAAACCCCTAAAGCCTGCAAACCACATGACGTTAAGCAGCATACTGTGATCAACAGTGTCAAAAGCCTTAGTTATATCTATAAAGAGACCACCTACACTCAACTTATTATTGAAACCCTCATATAAGTCTGTACAAAAGTTCAATAACGCATCTTCAGTGGATTTCCCCTCCAGAAAACCAAATTGCTTTTCAGAGAAAAAACCATTAAGTTTTAAGAAATCCACACATAGTTTTTTAATGGCCTTTTCAAAAATTTTAGAAAAAACACTGAGCAATGATATTGGTCTATAATTATTAAAATCTCTAACATCCCCCTTTTTGAACAGAGGAATCACAACAGCAACCTTGAGTATGTCCGGAAAAATTCCATTAATGAAACTATAATTGATAAGATAAGAGAGTATAGGTGAAATTATACTACTAATCTCTTTAATCTCTTATATTACTAATCTATCATTTTATAATACTCTATAGTTCCATTTTTACAATAACAATGTGTTGCGTTTAGAGGCCAGATGATGCACCACGGATAAATACATAAATAAATAGATATGTTTTATTGACTCAAGAGCTTGAAATACAAATATGAGTCTTCTCATAAATAGTACCAATTAGTCAATATCTCAAACTAATTATCAGTCTTTCAATTTTCAATATCACAGTATTTAAAATAAAAGAGTCTTGTCAGTTTCTACTCAGTATCACAGAAAATCAGAATCATTAACATCATAATCAACAATCATCATCGTCTTTTTGGGAAGTGATAGCCGCGAGCCGTAGCAGGTATCTGTTCAATCAGATAGATAAGCTGCGTTCTCGTGGGTCATGTTTGTAACGGTGACCGATTAGATTGGCCAGCAAAAAAGACACTGTTCTCTGCTGAAAATCACTTCCCGGTGGTTCGGAACCCACCTAAAACTGTAGGTCTAACTCATCAATCACCATCATCCAACTCATTACCCACGCACAGGTCTCAGACCTATGTGGGCTTCATCCTCAAAAAAAAAAAAAAAAAAAAAAAAAAAAAAAAAAAAAAAACAGTCCCTAGGCGAAAATGTGCTACCACTAAGAATGCACTTGCTATTGGAGGAGACCTTACACTCTTCACGTGTCACAAAATTAATCGACGGAAAATGGTACTTCATTATTTGTCTCTTGATGTTATTCAATTTTGAAATAGGGATGATGAACGTTCTATATGAAAGTAGATGTTTCCATTCCCGGATGAACTTCAACAAAAATTTACTTACATTTCATTTATTTAGAACTAACTTTCAAAATCAAGTAATTCCATCTTTATCTCTACTTTAAAACCATATTTTCTTTATTTAGACTTATTAGACTTTATTCAAGGAGTAGTTTATTCAAAATTATCCGGTATAGAGCTCCCCCTTCTACAATATCAACAACCCACTATGCCCCCTCACCATTAAATAATAGCTGTTCCATGATGAAGGATATCGATTGTTGAACTAATCGACTTTACTGGACACTATCGACTCATGTGTTTGTGAGTGACTTCGTGACTTGTGACAGTTGCACAATTGATGCCGGGCAGTGTAGGAGTGTTGAGGTTATGATATGTATGATAAAAGTTTTAATAATTCTGAATGATTAAATGAATGGTTAAATTCATTAATTGATACTGCACAACACAATTGCAATCCTAAGATACTGTGCATTGTACGGAATGAAAACTTATACAGTACCGTAACTATTTGAAACACGAAGTCATGGTATGATAGTTTAATTTGGGATAGTTTTTTGATTATTCTTGTTGTGCAAGCATATCGTTGAAAACCTAGTGGGTAGGGTTTTAATCTCACCTGTATTTTCATGATCATAAGTTCCATTCTCGTTTTCATATCACTGCTGTTCTTTTCCAAGGTTTTGATATTTGTAATCGGCTCCGCCATGAATTTAGATGTATCTATTGTGCCTTTTTTAGCAGCCATTTCGGCTTTTTTCCTATTGAGGTCATAAATTAATACTCCTGATGCAATCAAGGTTCCACACATATATCTGTGAACAGTGGAAACAAATCAATATCATTAGCACGTGAACTCTTATTTTTTAATACGTCTATAAAGATAATAATCAATATTGATTGAAAAATAGTATGGAATCTATTTACTTTATTATGCCGAGCGCTCGTTTCCTATCTGATAGAGCAGAGCAATGGTTCGTGGCTAATCACTCCCTATACGATTAACTTATTACCAGCATATGTTTTCAAAAAAAATTGTGCAGTCTGTCACAAAAAGATTTGGATATTGGATTACAGATTCACAGCAGCCGGAAAGAGTCTTATCTAATCAGAGACAAACGCTCAGACTGGAGCCACCACGGCCTTCGATTCCACTTGTTAGTACAAGATAAAATACTGTTACTAGACCCCTCGATCAAAAACAATCATTCGACTCTTAAATCGTCTGGGCCCCCAGACAAAGGTAATTCACTTGAAAAAAGAGAGCTTCAGATTTATTTCCTGCCCCGGGGACCCCAGATACCTAGCTACGAGCCTGCTCTTGAATAATGGTGTTCATCATTTAATTATGAATGTAAAATCTAGAGAGCCGAATAAACTGCTTCACTACCCTGTTATAACTTTATATATTGAGACACGGGTGGAGAGATAAACTCCTATGAAAAGCATCTAAACAACTAACATCAAAACGTTTAGAAAGTTAGTTTTTCATGCAACAGAGCGCTGGTACTTACTTACCTGAGTACTTTCCCCTTTTCCCTTTCATAAAGTGTGAGACTACTTAATATCTGAGCTTGTTTAATGATTGATTTAAGCATTATGAACTAATAATTAGAAAACCGTTTAATATTATTTGATAACACCAATGTTATGATATGAAGAGAATTAGGTTAGGTTATGAAACTCAAATTTTTCGGCCACTTACACTGGTGACTTGATTAGAGTCCTAACCTAAAATTGAATCAAGAGATTGGCGTATATGAAATATATCAATCTTTAGAGGCTGTGTATAATTGAATTCAAATCATTCTCCTAACTTTAACTTTCTATAAGATGAGGAAAAAGAAAACACTATATTTTGAAGGAATTTGTAATTCACACAATGATTTGAAAGCTATGTTAGGAGTGCATTTTCTATTATTCATTATAAATTGATAGAATTATTTATTGATAAGAATATAATTCTGTAAATATTGTGGGAACTCAAATTCATAGTTTTCTTTCATCCTATTATCTAATGATTTTGAAAGATTGCTTATCATTCTCATGTGTACACGACGACGTTGGTTTCTTGAGAACAGCTGTTGATGCACAGGGTTCTGGAACATATTGATTTCGAAACTCGTTGCTCTGAATTCGAAACAAATCTTCTAAGTTCAATCTTTTGATCAGATTTTCTCAAGTTTTGATAGTTCAATAATCAATCTAGGAGATAGAAGACTTTCGAATACATGACATTCGATTTGAAAGGTTGCGTAAACGGTTTGTTTGAACTGTGACAGTCGCAGTTTGAGTTTTCCTAATCCCTGTGCACCTTTCCCATAGTTCTCTGCTGCAGTATTTGCGGTGACAGCAGACTAGCAGACGATAGATTTGAGTTACATGTAGTGCGAATTGTGGAATGTGGTGACGGGGCAATAGAAGAATAACAGTTATGATTATTCTCTAATCTATATTTAAATGGATAATTGTGATTGAGAAATGAAGAAGTTTACCTTTAAAGGGGTGTTGGATGGTTTCCGTTCGTCTGTCAGCCAACAGACAAGAAATGATCAAGAAATAGTCGAGACACTCAGGCCGGAACACTTCGAGGTTTCAAAGGTAGGAGCACACCTTTCAGTAACCTGCACAATTACTCATTAGCGATCACTTGCACTTTTCCTCTTCTAGCTAATCTCAATTGTATGATCTGCGCGCTGCTCACTGCAGTGATAATGAATTCAATGCGACAAACTGGTCATCCGCATTTATTTACTGTATTATTTGAACACACTTCAAATAAAATACTGAAAGTGGTTTTAAATCATTTTAATATTCTTCAATAAACTATCTTTTTCAAGATTGTATCTGACGTCGTTTTGTTACATTCCACTAAGTTTAATATATTTAACATATGACATACACTTCAGTAATAATATCTATATGTATTTCAGCATTCTGTTTTTAGGCCTACATTGAGAATTAAACTAATTTTTTCTCAATTCACTCGTTTTGAGCTGGATAGTTGTGAGACCATTCGATGAGATACAACCTGCTATTATTCTATCATAAGTCCTCGATTTGAGCTTAATGAGATTAACTCTTTTTGTAAAATAAAATGACAATTTTCTATAAGGTCGACTAGCCTAACATACTAAAGAAATGATAAGGATCACTATCAATGTTATAACTGGATGAAGAGACAGCTGAAAGCTCAAGAATGGTTGTTTTGGAGGATTTAGAGTTGATAAAAAATTTATGTTAATAACATGAAGTGTGATGATAATCAAAAGCCAAGGTAGGGATGACTTACATTAAAAGGATCTAGAATATTACCTGACGTTGGCACTGTGTATTACCGTACTGTATTATTACTGGATTGAGATATTTATTTCGCTTTAACTCTCAAAATTTGTGTGGGTAGGCGATAAAAATAACTTGGTCAATGGACTTTAGTATTTCTATAATAAATCATATAGGAAAGTTGGTGGAAAATCAATAGCCTTCCACAAAACCAATAATTGAAAGTTATGGCTATGTATGAGGCTTCTACTAAAGTTTCCAGAATCATCAAGTTATTGATTTTTCTGAATAATGTCAGTTAACACCCATTACAATTAGAAAAAATAGGCTGTCTGAATACTGAAATGCGTCAAGTTCGCTGAAACAGCATTCTACATCTACAGTGAAGGTATCAAACTTCTTTCATGACACACTTGTACTCTATGGTAATCTGTAATAATAGTCAATTAATTAGAATAGACCAATCATACGCTTTAGTTCCCGGTCATTTACTATTTACGAATAAATGGTAAGACTCCCATGAACTCAACCAATGATCCATAGACATAGGATAGGGGTATATTCTTTTATAATATAATTTTGCAACCGATGGAACATAAGTAAAGTACAGTACTTTTATTATAGAAGTTATCCGGATTAATACTTGATTACATTATTTTATAATGCCTTACTGAGGTTTGAAGCGTAGGCTAATAAATTCATTTATCTCAGTTGCAAAAAAGGCTACACCAATTATTTTGATTTTCACATTTTTTGCCTAATAATGGTTTAGATAATTCATGAGAAGTACCCCAGAGGTGTGCTAGATAAGCAGGTATACACACTCACCGATACAGCTATACCCAGTGTAGTGGTGAGGGTGAACTTCAGAGCATAAACCTTTAAAGTTTATTTCAGTAGGCATGGCATACTTGTTAGGTCAATGAGGAAAGCAATCGCAACCTACCTCACTCCTCGTTAGTGCAGACCGATCTTCATTTCAAAACATAGGCCTACTTTTAAGAGTCACTGACAGCCTGACTCGGCTAATATGGTTCATACGTATCAATAAATAAGTTTTTCATTTAAGAATTTTCCTAAATATAAACATGGTTCTAAGCATAATATAATCAATCACTCTCAATAGAGATGGTTCAAAGTATTTCTCCATTAATTTCATATATTAACTAAAACATAATTCTGTGATATTTACCATGACAAAATGCTTGATGAACAATCTAATATCAAAACTTACAGTGTAAGCTTCCTCCAGTGTAAGTGAGCAGAAATTATAATTTTAAATAGAAATAGTGTCAGTTTTGATATTAGATTAAACTAAGTGTTAATTGAAATCAAAGAGGATTTGAAGTAGATCCTCTCTGGAGTATATCATGTCTATAACTATAATATACATAGTGAAGTATATATATGTTTGTACTATAATATAATATGAAGTATATAATACAGTATATTATATCGTATTATGTTTGTTGGAATCCTCAGGCTATTTTTCTCTTTCAGTTTAATATTTTTCTGTCAATTGAATATTTTCGCAATGATATTATGAATGACTTGTTTCTTGGCTCTTCGTTTTTTTGTGGTAACAAATGTCTAATTTTTTAATCAACTTTACACTTAGTTCCCTCTAAAACTACTGGAAGTTTCTCAAAAAATGTCGTCTAGTTGCAGCAAGAGATTTTTATGTTGAAAATAGGCTACTCGTTGGAAACAAACGCATCTAAATTTTTTTGAGTGAGAATGCAGAATGTTTTTCAAAATTGAATATTTGTTGCTATTAGCTTGTTTGGACTATTGATGTAGTTACTTTATCTTGATGCGCAAAGTCTCTGGTATTTTGTGTTACATTCCTATAACTGGCATAAATTAGTGTTCTGAACAAATTTCATCAAACATGTTTTAAACATTTTGTTGGTATAATAACCAACATTTTATTATTATAACAGTATAATAACCTAACAAGTTACTTTGTTCTCGATGGTGATGCTAAAGCTTCTTAGCTTTTTACTGCCATACAGATTTAGGGTGCTTGCAGACTGGAGCACCCCGCATTTGAGGACAATGACCATGGCAAAATGATATAATACATGTTTTGGAATGTTGGTATTTACGTTGCTGTAGACTGTCATCCTACACCATTTTTTTTTTTTTTTTTTTTTTTTTTTTTTTGAGGATGAAGCCCACATGGGTCTGAGACCTGTGCGTGGGTAATGAGTTGGATGATGGTGATTGATGAGTTGGACTTACAGTTTTAGGTGGGTTCCGAACCACCGGGAAGTGATTTTCAGCAGAGAACATTGTCTTTTTTGCTGGCCAATCTAATCGGTCACCGTTACGAACAGGACTTACGAGAACGCAGCTTATCTATCTGATTGAACAGATACCTGCTACGGCTCGCGGCTATCACTTCCCTAAAGCATGTGTTTGTGCGATGGCGATTATTATCTTTATTGAACCCTTCAAGTGCTTGCACAGTGGAGCATCCAATACTTGATCATAATCATTACACACATCAATCAAACACATGCTGTGGAATGGTTGAAGTATGTCAGATTGGAGCGGTGTGAATACTACCATAACATAGCATATATCTGATTTTGCGATGGTGATTATCATCGAGTATTGAATGCTCCACTCTGATTGTATTGGATATATTTAATTGTTTGATGGTGATTGTCAATGAGTGTTGGATGCTCCACTGTGCAAGCAACCTAGGCGGAAATCAAACTACCTGCTGATGAAGCAGTAAGCCTGGATGGTTATTCATCCAAATGCAGATCTGAGTGCTTGTGACTCAACCCCAAAGTCACCATACACCAACCAACTTGAAATAGTCAGGAATGCTTCAATGTTTGGAATTTTAACATTATCAATGCTTGACATAGCATTATTTCTAAGAAACTATCTGTAATATAATTCAAATATTCTTTCCTGTAGGGATTTTAAATATAATTGGACCAAATTTCTCAACACACAGTGTAACATACAGTAACTATGGTAACTAGTGTAGATTTTTACTCAGAAATTAATTTCAGAATTCAAAATTATATTAATCTTTTTAGGACTGTGCAGGTGTTTTGTTAAAGTAAGATCAAAATTAATATTCTTTCTCTGAAAAAGACTTGTGAATTATTGTGTTTTGAGGTGAAATTTTTAGTGAAACAGACCTAACCTAAAATGTTTATTCTAATTTGAAATTTTGTGAAAAGCAGTTTTGGGCAAAAGCCTGTTGTATTCACATTTATTGTATGTTAGTTAAATAAATAAATAATAATTATTGTTATCATCATCACCATGTGGCTATTGATTTAGCTGGCATCACATAAGTTAATCTGATATTGTTGGAACACCCTAAAATCAATATTATTGTTTTTATCTGCTCTGTGATGGAGTTACAAAACAAGGTTAACGGTTATTTGATCAGTGCGTACCGATCAAAATAATAATTACCGTTGAGACCTTGTTCGGTGAATTAGTGAGGTTAGGTTAGCCTTGACGACCCTAATGGCTTAATTAAAACCATTTTCGATACTCTGATGACTGGGTTACAGGGGTCAGAGCAGGGAAAATGTGCTCTAATTTGTTCCATCACTTGCTGGTCCATAGTTCTCCCCCAAAGTAATCTAAACCTTACTTTTTTGAAGAGCGATTGAAATTTTGTTTTGAATAGTGTGAAGCGATGTTGGAGAAATCAAATTTAAATCGAAAACTCTTATAATTTCCGTTGATCTAGTTTCAATTAGTTTAACTAGTTTGGTAAATCACTATTGGATAGTTTCACTAATCACTTTACAAATGAGTACAAATTGATAGTTAACTTTAGGGAAGTGATAGCAGAGTGCAGTAGCAGGTATCTTTTCAATCAGAGATAAGCTACGAAACTCCCGGGCGCTCTTTGTAAGGGTGACCGATTGGATTGGCCAGCAAAAAAGACTGTTCTCTGCTGCTGTAAAATCACTTACCGGTGGTTTGGAACCCACCTAAAACTGTAGGTCCAACTCATCAATCACCATCATCAAATTCATTACCCACGCACAGATCTCAGACCTATGTGAGCTTCATCCCCCGGAAAAAACTAGATCTATCCTAAATTACCTACAATGTTTACAATCTAAAGCTGGTGACGAATACGATGGTCAACTCTAGTTCCTATCATTCAAGTTGTAGGTTGTTGTGTATTTAGAAGAAATCAATTAACTATAATTAATCCTTGACCGTTGCTGGCTGATTTAATATGGTACAGTACCATATTCGATTTTGACTGTAGGTGACTCTTCAGACCTCAACATCATGTTGTGGTCCAAAGAGCGTATACGCAAACGAGGAGTGAGGTAGTTGGTGATTTCTTTACTCACTGAGCTAACAGAATTGTATATATGACAAGCCCACTAAATCACTATGCGTAACTCCCACCTGTACACAGGGTCTGGCTGCACAGATGAGTGTATACTATCTAGCACACCTCTGAGCTACTTCCTGCGTCCAAATCATCATTCAACAGAGACTTTTGGATAGCAGCACAATTGATGTAACCTTTTTTTTATCTGAGATTAACAATACTTGATTCACCTCAAGCCACAATAAAACAGAGTACTATAATATAGTAACCATGCAATAACTAAATTGTTGAAATAAGGTTGGTTAAATTTTTAAATTATGATAAAAGTTAATTAATCATTTAATCATTTTCATATAATGTCTATTATTTATTTTATGTTATTCGGCGTCTTGCATCCCAGTACAGCCTAGTCATAGAAATCAAGACATTTGTATGTCGTTTCCAACATTTTGTAGCCCAGGACAATGCCTCCATGTTATGGAAATTACATAATGGGCAAGAGTGGGCAGGAAATGGTTGTCATGTTATGGACTGAGTAGCCAGTTTAGAATTCAGTATAAAAGAGTAGTATTCAAAAAAATAAATAATGTTGAAGGATTTTTTCTGTGGGTTTCAGAGCGCTCATTGTTTTGTATAAATAAATAGTGGTGCATTTTCGGATTCATACTGTGAAGCACCCCTTGAAAAATGAGGCTTGTTCAAAATTCTCTCTCTGTGTGTGTGTGTGTGTGTGTGTGTGTATGAGACTTAGTTATGAGAAACAGTTATGTTACTATCAGTATATACAATCCATCGAAAATAATTGATCCACCTGTGTCAATAGAAGAGGAATCATGTGTAGCAATAGTACCATTCAAGTGCTCAGAATGTGATCAGAGAGAATAGAATAGTAAATCTCTGAATGTGATAGGCCTATCCGTTTTATATAAAAAAGATTAAATTTTGGAACTAAATTTAAAAAAGAGAATAGACTACTACAGACCAGGATACAATAGAAGCACCTATTGGAATAGAGACAGCAATATACGATTGACCAAATTTGCTACACACTAATTTCTTGTTAGTACAATTTTTTCCATAAATGATTATAATTTGTGAATAGAATGAATTTAATTAAATACCAAAGCCAGCCTTGAACAATGCTGCAATTAGAGTTTTTGTATTTAAAGTTAATTACAGTATTAGTATTTTTTCATAGTAGTTATGAAATTTAGGTATCTAGATCCAGAACACCAGAACTTGCAGTGCTCACCTAATTTCAACTATTTATTTTCAAAATCAGAATAGGGTTTATAAGGGTACTTACACAGTAGAGCATCGAATACTCGATGATAAACACCATCGCAAAATCAAACATATGCTTGGAATGGTGGTATTCACTTTGTTCCAATCTGTCTTACCATAATTTCTAGTCACCATTAGAGGCATTCACACTATGTAACAAAGCACGGCTATATAACTAAGTATTAAAAGTGTTCGCAAAGGAATGCAGTTGACTTGTTACAAAGTGTTGTATGACAAAAAATTTTAAGTACTTTAATTAATAGTTTTTCATTTCCCTAACAATGTCATAAAACAGCTTTTTTCATCAAATTTTGTTATATAAAATCTTTACGTAGTTCAAACGTACCCCAGCACAGCATTCACATTCAGCATAATGAATACACATCATTATACAGCACTCTGTCTGATTTTGAGATAGTAATTATTATCATCTACTCTTGGATGCTCCACTGTGCAAGCACTGTAAGTCGACCAGAACAGACCTAAAGCTGCTCCTCTTGTGTGCTGCTTCTAAAATAATTTTGTTTCCAAAATTGATCACTCATTACTTTTCTCATAAACTTGGTTTTCAACATCATCAGTCATAACATTTACCCAATAAATTAATATTTAATATTAAATTAATAATATTATTTATTCAGATTGCTTCAAATCGATAAAAAACTATATGATTTTTCAGTCAGGATTATTGGTGAGACTTACATGGGAAGATAGTCTTGAAGATTTTGGTAAATTATTCCAAAAATGTTTATTTTTGAAAATCGTGTTGGCATGAAACGTCGTTTGTTTCTAATTCGCTTGTTGATGAATTAGTAAATTCACTGATTTATATTATACCCTGCTTGTTTACGATTTCTTATTTTATATGATTGGGTTTTATTAAAGATTATGGAATTCAGTTAAGTAGGGTTCATTAAAGACATACATACCACAGGTATAGTGTTTAAAATAGAAGGATTAGTTCTTCATTGTTTTTTTTTTTTTGTAGTTGGATTTAGTAAAGGCTTCTTATTTCAATAAATATATCTGCCTTATCATGTCTTGAGGTGAATTAAGTTTTTTCATCTCAGATATAGAAAAGGATTTGCTTTGTAGTGGCGAAGGTGATATTGTGGAAGATATCCATAATGAATAACAAGACATGAAGTTTTCACAACCATATTTATTGAAAATAGTGAGACACTAGTTTCGGTTGAAACACAATAATTCTCAATCTGAAACTAAAAACCAAACTTTTAGTTTGTTTGCGATTGATGATGGTGTAACAACCGAAACTAGTATCTCTCTATTTTCAATAAATGCAGTTGTGACAACTTCATGTGTTATTATTCATTATATAAAAAAGGCTACTACCTAATTGTGTTGCTTTCCACATGTCTCTGTCGAGTAGTGGCTTGGGCAAGGGAAGTATCCCAGAGGTATGCAAGATAGTAAACATACATTTAATCAATAAATGTTTTTTGCATTCAATAATTATTGGCCAAATTTGAAAATAAATTCATAATAATCATCAATCTCTAATAGAGATGATGTTGAAATGTTTCTCCATTAATTTCATGCATTAATGATTTTAAAACGTTTCCCACCAAAATGCTCACCTAACACTAATAAAGTTTGCTTCCTGCTATCAGACTTAACGAAACTTTGGAGGCTTAACGTCATTTCGCGAATCTACCTTCACGCGACATTCATTCACCTGCCTCCCATCAACTCCTCTTACTCTTTTGGTCTCTTTCTCTCACTCTCACTCTCTCTTTCTCTCACTCTTTCTTGTACTATATGCTACTCATACTCTCGAATGTGCTCGGTTTGCTATACTTTGCGAAAGAGCTCGCACCAAGCTCTCTGTTGATCTTCTGTAAGTTCTGTTTTAATTATTAACTTTGTTTACATTGCAATAAATTAAACTACGCTTATTAATACTGCGTAAATAAGCTTGAGGGATGGTTTTAACTTGAGCTGCATTAGTTTTAGGTGCGGTGTAAGGGGAAACCCGTGTATCATTGTCCTCTTTAAATTCTTCATTTCTCTTCGAACAAATTTTCCATTGCTCCTTTCAGTCTCACTAAGTTTTTACTCATTTTCAATGTTTATTTCTTCATTCATCATGTCTTTTTAGTGTTATTCCTTATTCGTCTCATCTTCCTTACTAATCTATGTGTTGTATAATTTTACTAATCACATACCCTAGGATATTTTTGCAACAAACTGGATTGTTCATTTTTTAACATTCACAAATGTTTTAGGAAGATGATTTATTCCTTGATTTATTATGATATATTAATTATGAGTACCTACATAAAGCATTTGGCTATTGTAGTTCGGAACCCACCTAAAACTGTAGGTTCAACTCATCAATCACCATCATCCAACTCATTACCCACGCACAGGTCTCAGACTCATGTGGACTTCATCCTCAGAAAAAAGAGGTGAATGATGTCTCAGATACAAAAAAGGCTACACCAATTGTGTTGCTTTCCAAACGTCTGTATCGAAAAATGGCTTGAACGCAGGAAGTAGCCCAGATGTTACTTTCAATTGAATGTATCCTCTACCTGTTTATGATTCGTTCTTTATAATTAGGTTTGAATAACGATTGTTTTATCAATAAATCTATCTGTCTTATTGTGGTTTGAGGTGAATTATGTTTTTCCATCTCAGATACAAAAAAGGTTACATCAATATTGTGTTGAATTCCAAACATTTCTGTCGAATATGGCTCAGACGCAGGAAGTAGCCCAGATAGTGTGCAAGATAGTCAACACACTCACCGATGCAGCCAGACTCTGTGTAGTGGGTGGTTTGAGTGGACCGTTTTAAGCATGGAGCTCCATAATTTTCATCAGTGGGCTTGGCATACTGATATAAATCTGTTAGCTCAGTGAGGAAAGAAATTAGATTGATAGATAGTTTATTCTCAGATATGGTTGTTCATCAAAGCGACAAAATAATACTTTTCGGCTCAAAAGTTTTTATAAAAATGTAATATTATTAGCTATTTTCAACTGTTTTTAGTGTTTCGTTTTAAGTGAACTTTTAAATTAATATTGGTTAAGTGAGAAGATTAATTTTGTTATTTTTCAAGTTAAGGTTTTTAGCAAATCTTGAATTTCTAGTCTGTGTTAACCTCAATGACTTGGACAATGTAACATATTCAAAAGTTGTGAAGGGAGCAGTTTTGGAATTGAGTCAGTTGCACCTTCACATTCTTTGTAAATTTGTCACAATAAAAAATAAATATTCAAATAAATTTACAACAAAATAACATTTCAATGTTTTACAACTATTTTTTACTTTACTTACTTTTTTACTTTAGAAGTCTTCTCCATATGGTCAGGAGACCGGGGAATCGTATATTAGTAGTCTAAAGAAACAAATTCTGTATAAGCTATCTATGGAAACTAAATAAAATTATATTATTTACTAAAAGAATTTTTGAGCATATACATTGCAGCACACTTGTGGACCGCTGGGGGGAGACGAATGCAAAAAGCAAAAAAATGCAGATACAAAAAACAAGAAAAAATAGATTAAATTGTAAATTATAGATTGATAGGCAATTGCAACCTTTCTTTCTAGTTTAGCAAGTAGCCTACTTATGGATATTTTTTTAATGGTTCATTCTGGTTCTTCCGCCAATCAAAATAAAAAAAACTGAAGAAAATTCTGATATTTTAGTGATTAAATTTGTTCAGGATCATCATCTACTCAATCTACTCTGGAGTAGATTGTGGGTCTAGATGTGTTTCCAATGGTTCTATATGTTCTATTCTGGATGAAGAACCTCCTATCACCCCAACATAGGCTTAGTTCGTTATGTGAGTCACTGATAAGGAACTACATGACTCCACAGGAAGCACTACTTAATTTATCTGATTAATTTTCCGGCTCTGTACTACTATGCAGTGCGTTTCTGCAAGACCTGCGGCTTCGTTGTTTACTTAATTAGAACGGAATTAAGCGAATCGCGATGTGTGAATAAAGGAATTAAGTTTTGCCAGGCGAATACATGGAAGAGTGGAAAGAGGAAGGAAGATAAAATGGATGGAGGAAAGAGAGAAAAAGAGGGAGAATGAGGAAAATTGAGAGTAAGTGGAATATCGCACCTACCAATAAAGATGGGAGCCGAGATATGAAAACGTTAAGAAATGGCTAACCTCCGTTTGCTATGATTTTATACCGCTACTACCAGGCATCACGAACCGCTAGATAACCTCTAACCGGGTTAAATTTTTATCGTTCATTTTACGTTTCATTCCTGGAAGACCGTAGATCTTTTTTATACTTTCCAAAAAGGTTTTTTTAAAATTAATTCGAAGGTCCGCACGTGAATCATCCGTACTTATGAATTAAGAATAGAGGGTGATTAATATTCAGCCCCACCTCTTGGAATTCTTATTGCATCCTCCTAGCAAGGGCGGTCCCAGGGGGGTCATGACCCCCCAAAATCGGAAATTTACTGGAGAAGGGTTAGGAAGGAAGGGCATTCTCACAAAAAGTCCAAAAATCTCATTTGTGCCCCCCCCCTAAATTTTCTAGTTTTAACCGCTCCTGCCTCCACAAAATTGATACAATACTGTAGATATACACAAATTAAATTTAAAGTAATTCACCTCTTGCACGCTCATTCTCAGACTCATGTGGGCTTCGTCAGAAAAAAACGGGATACTCGAGATTTGATCTACATCAAACATATTGCTATATAGCTATATTGGCGGCTCTGATGGCGCAGTTGGTTGGAGTGCTTTTCTGTGATTAGATAAGACTCTAGCTGGCTTCGTTTTCTGCAGCCTTGGGTTCGAATCTCATTCAGCCATGGATGTTTCTCATCTATTCACCTCACACGCACAAGTCTTCAGACTTGTAGGCATCATCCGCAATTAAAAAAGCTACAGATCGGGTTTTTATCATTGACACAAGATGAACTGCTATGTATTCCCCGTATTCCCTCTCCCTCAGATATCTTGAGCCTCTAAGAAAGTTGCACTCAGTAAAAAGGATGCTTTTAAAAGCACTACCAGCCTTGTATTAGTTGACCACATCAGAGGGGAGTCTGCACGATTCAGCCAAACCCTCTTTAATGTATTAGTAAGCAGGTCTGAAGAGAGTTGACCAAAGCCTTTATCAGATACTAGTGCTTGTTCCTACAGCGAGTTACTCTAATCTAGTTTGCCCTCTAATCTGGTTTCCGTAACTTTCAGAGCGCGCCGCAAAAACAAGTTGGAAGACCCCTGGACATAGCACTCTATGGCTACTTGTGTTTACGGAGCTTGCTGGGAATGTCCTAGTTCTAGTTAAAAAGGGAACTCACCCCGAGTCCATCGATTTTTTCCCGTTAAAATCAAAGTGTCCAGTGGGACAGCTTTAAAATTACCATTAAAAACATGAGTTACGCGTTAATTAGTAGCTACTATACTTCACGACATGTAATTTGGTGGCTCAAAGAAGTGGCGCTGTAGAAAAACCAACTGACTGCGGTGACAAACTATAATGATTGCTAGCGTCAGACTTGTAGACTAGGTAACAGTACTAGGAGTGTTGTCAATTTGTGCATTAAGGTTAGTTATTCTCTACTATCAGCTGCTGGCATTGTTCCAACGGGTGACCGTGCTTCAATGACTTGATGTTACAAGCTTTATTATCACTTACCCGGTGGTTCGGAACCCACATAAAATAGGTCTATCATGTTCCTCGTTACATGGCACAAACGGCGAGGTGGAACTACTCGTAAGGGTCTCCCCACCATTAAAAGCCATACGCTTATTATTATTATTGTTCCATATTTATTTATTTATTTATCTATTCATTACAAAACACAATCAAATAAAGATACAACAGGCACAGCTCATTAGAAGTTCACTTTGAAAACGAATCACTAAACCAGGCACCACGGTACGAGTGATGTTGTCAATTTGTGCTTTGAGGTTGGTGATTTTGTACTATCAGCTGCTGGTATGGTTTCATATCTGGCAACACCGCAATTATTCAGAGCCGCCTAATTTGGTCGCTTGAAATGCAGAAAGAAATAGACATCCTTAAAAGAGGAAAACAAAATGATTGCTTGAAGACCAAGCAGAGAGGAAAATTGTGAAGGTGATTGGAAAATTGTTTATGGCCTATGTAAGAAGAAATGTGTAATGAGAATAGCAATAGAAATTGAAAGGGAGAAATAGGAAAATGGAGAATTATATCGCGGAATCATAAGAGAAGATTATGTTTAATGTGGATAGATAATCGGTGATTATAGATAAAAGAGCAAGAGGAATAAGATTTTAACTACATATTTAGCTACAAAATTGGGAAGCATAATTTTGAATATCACAGAAAACTGAAGCTTCTGTGAACAGAAAAATGACAAGTAGAAAATATTTTCTATAAAATAAGATATAATTTTCATAGCAAATAATATTTCATTATTACAATATCATGAGATGTTCATAATGATTATTTCTTTAAGCGCGCCATCTAGGTTAGACGATGTTAGGTGTAATAAAATAATTTTTATTCAGTATAAATAATATTAACAAAGAATACTCACTAGAAAATTATCTATAATCTACCAGTGAGTAAGCATACTTAGCATAATTATTATATTCTACCAAATGTTGATCTAAATGCTAGGAGGGTTGGAAAGACTGCAGACTAAATAGTATGATAAGTTATAATTCACTGATATATTTCATATAAATATCCAACTGTCTGATCATTTTTACACCATTCAATTTAATTCAATTCAGTTTTATTTATTGTCAAAAATACATAATAGAACATTCATATATTCAAACAAAAATTACACCTCTTTTTATCATAATAATGAATATCTAAATAAAACATCATAAATGAAATAATTGTTACATCCCTCTTTAAAAATGCCAATATCATATAAGACATTGAATTTAAAAATAACATGTATACTACAAGAAACCTGAAAACACATATCTGTTCTGCTCATTATATAAATGTTTGCATTATAATACGGGTTTCAATAGAATATATTCCTACTTGTTTATCATAATTGGTCCTTGGCTCCTCTATGTCTTCATTTGGAGTAAATTCACTGGCTTGTGAATACTTTCTATTTCCTTTTTGCTATCGTGCTGGTTCAAAATAATGATTTTTTGTAAATGTTTCCCTATTAATAAATCAAATTAAGCACTTGTTACTTATTAATTTATTCCTAATTATAGTTGGCGCACTACAGTTTGTCTCCATATGCCCTTTGCTGTCGTGGTGTAAAGTAATTCATTTTTCAATATTTTCCCATGAATAAACTAAATGAAGGTCTTGCTACTTATCAATAATTCCATTAGGCTACTCAAAAATAGATTTATACATTTATATAATATATTAATAGGCTTATCAATGAATAATTATATTATTATTATTATTATGAGACGTAAAACTCCCAAAGTGGAAGACGCTAAGTTAAGATGGTTCATTTTTTGGACTTGTTCTTCTTGTTTGCCCACCACCTTTTCATTTTTTGAGCGAATTCACCTTTTCTCTCTTCACTCCATTTTGTTCCAACTGTAGGAGGTTTTGTCTCTGGTATAACTTCCCATTTATAAATTTTTATTCTGAAGTTTTTTCTATTGTAAATTTCTTTGTTG
The DNA here is from genome assembly GCA_948455865.1 of Conomelus anceps. Taxonomy (NCBI): domain Eukaryota; kingdom Metazoa; phylum Arthropoda; class Insecta; order Hemiptera; family Delphacidae; genus Conomelus; species Conomelus anceps. Next base: position 44,574,174 of record OX418223.1, on the reverse strand, counting down.
GTTATTTTGGCCAGTACTAGGTCTTTTTTAACATTTCGTATCCATTCTCCTCCATTGACAAGTGACGCTACGTAGTTTACAGTTCTTTTTGTTAGTCTATTGTCTGGAAGTCTCATGATGTGACCATAAAATTTAAGGCGTCTTTCCTCATATCTGTCTCTATATTAGAATATTCTTCAACTTTAGATGTTCTCTGTAATCTATATCCGTTTTCGGTAAGCCTTGGTCCAAGGATTTTCCTAACTATTTTTCTTTCTTTCTTCTTTAGATTTTCCATATCTATTTTCCTGTTCAGGGAGAGGGTCTTGCTGGCATATAAAATTGCTGGTTTTATCACTGTATTGTAATGTCTAACTTTTGTATGAAGAGATAAACATTTTTTATTATAGATATATTGCACCATCCCTAGGCCTTTACGAACTTTCTGTATTCTTTCTTGTTGTGAATAATTATATTTATTGTTATATTTCTAACTTTTTATTCAGTTTTCATATTTTATTACTTGGGTTAAATAAAAGTACTGTAAATAGAAGTGCATTTCTGTTGCTGCATAGCCATAGCTATATTACCATTCTACGGGGATTATGATTGCTTATCAGAAACCCGTATTGTGGGCCATGCCATACTTTGCATATCGAATAAGCCACACATACGGGCAATCGTCCTAAAATATGTAGCGACATTTTCATAACAACAGGTCAAACGTTGCATGACATTGTTCAGTTTCAACAGAGGTTTAAAGCGTTATTTAACGCCTGTTGGTGTAGTATATGGTTGCTTGTGCGTTTGTAAAATGGTACAATCGACGTTTTTCAATCACACGTCGCTTTTATTCGGAGAGCATGAGTAATGAGCTAGTGATTCTCACTTCAAAGCGTTCAATGAAAGCCCGTAGATTGCTATGTCAAATAGCGATTGCTGAAGAATAAAAAAAACAGCGGATTGTACTGTGAAAAAATCTAGTTGATAGATCGACAGTGTAAACGAGTCGTTTCCATGTATTTGCAACTTTTTTAGTGGACGAGGGATTGAAAAACAAATCTAGGTCACTTTTTTGTTGTGTCAAGTGTTGAAACAAGCATAAATAAGCATTCACTATTGGGAACTACCCGTTTCCTATTTTCTAGAAGAAATGATGTCACTTTTTTGAAATGGAAAAACTGAAAGATATTTGAACCATTTTTCTCTTGAATGAAAATATATTGAAAGATATTTGAACCATTTTTCTCTTGAATGAAAATATATTGAAAGATATTTGAACCATTTTTCTCTTGAATGAAAATTTATTGAAAACTGGCAATTGAGCCAGATACTTGCGTTATGGAACTATTATTTATAACAAAAATATGAATTCAGTAATAATGAAACTGTTGTAGAGTTTGTTTTGTACTTGATATCATTCAACCCTGAGGTTCAAGAATTTTGTATAAAATCAATAAGTAGACAATAATTTTTTTCTTTGTAATTTCTTTCAAAATAGAAGTACAATTACAAAAACTGAAAGAGAATTTCAGATTTAATTTCTATTTAAAATAAAATCTGGTATAAATGCTTCTGTGGTAAGACGTAAAATATAATAAGCATTAGTTCAGGATTAATTTCAAACTTCACTTAATTTTCAAAGAGCAGTTAATCTATAAAGGAAACTCGCAACCTTGTTTCATTAATTTAATAAAATGTGCATAAAAGTGAATGAGTAAATGCGAATAAAGGTATATGTAATTCGAATCCAATTGTAGCCTATAAGTTAATTGAAGACTACATATTATGGATAACAACAATAGTATGACAACAATAATTTATTTCATATTGAAATTTCAATTTTATTACAAAACTTGAACAAGAATTATTGTAAATTAAAATTTTATTTTTATCAAAATCTTATGTATGTTCTCATTTAGTTGCGGCAAATAATATTCAGTGCAGGTCTGTAGCTCATTCCAAACTATTAGAGCAGCTAATTTACAATACAATAAAATTTTTATTGCCAATAAAAAGCAATTGCAAAATATATATAAAACGAATTCCGGTCAATATACACATACGTTCAATAAAAAAATGGTCAATGTATAAAATAAAATTTATCAAACAATTTGGCAATAAAATTAACATTTTTTGGCCCCACCCAGCAAGGGAAACCCCTGTCCGCTGGGTGAGAGATCAGTTCATAAAGTACAGTTTATAAGAAAATAGTTATTTAGAAATAAAATAGTCAAAAGTTAAATAAGAAAATCTCCAGGGGGAAAAAGCAAAAAAGAAGGAATTATAATACGACTAATGTTGAAGAAAAAATGATCTATTATCCAATTATTTCTCTGTTCCATCGTGTGTCTACGCTTATTAGTGAGAGAAAGAGCTCTCTACATTTATAATTTAATGAAATGAAAATCTGATATAAATTATTAATTGGTTATAGCAAGAATCCAGTGTAGGTTCATAGGTTGTTCCAAACTAAATGAATTTGAAAAAAGCGTTCTAAATTATTTTTCATCAACTCTTATCAAAATATTTCATCAAAATAAAAAAAAATGTTCTTGCATTAATATATGGAGTTTGAATAATATATAGAGTAATAATATTATTAATATTATAATATTATTTCCATAATATTGTCATGGAATAATAATATATGGAGTTGAATATTTCATTGCTTTTCATCATTCCAATAGTACCAACATCCATTCTAATCGGCTGTAGCCCGCTGAATTTCATCCATTCTACAGTAGCTCACCTACTCCATGCTGATTCAAGTCTTTTATAGGATAGAAACGCTTCTGAATTATATGTTGATGTGCTGGAAAACCACCAACGCGCCCTGGAGTCTTTCGTTTTCTTCCCCACTCGCTTAAGACTTGTTCCATCTTGATTCAAAGTGTAAAGCTTCCCCCTAAAAGCTCACTCAAGACTTTTCGAATCCTCCAGAAACCACCTTCTATTCCATATAAATTATGCATAGAGAGAGATATTCTGACCTTATGCAGTAATTCAGTTTCCTTTTTCCGCCTTTAGCGCTTTCTCGTTCAACCGGGAGAGAGATACCATAGAAAGCTGCGTTTGACGCCATTTTGGTTTTCAAA